>JAXQQM020074330.1:0-11872 GCA_034641835.2 Pinus albicaulis
GTTGAGATTTTCTGTTCTAAATAAAATAGGAAAAATCTCAGTAGGAGACAAAAATTAGGAATTAGTTCCTAGATAAGCTCCAGTTTGTTGGGAGGGAGTTAATGCATCCTAAATTTGAGTAGAGAGGATTTATGAGGCTGTTAGATTCTTCTGCTATATAACAGGTCTCCATACGTTTGTTTTGGAGAGTGTGTGGGTGTGTGAATTATGTAATCTCCTGTTTTGATTAATAAAGGTTTGCCAATGCCCTGTTGTGTGGACGTAGCCCAGGAGGTTTGGGTGAACCACGGTAAAATCGCTGTGTCTTCTTGTGCATGATTTATTTGCTGCGTATTTAATTGTTTTGCTGTGCATGATCTCCAACAATTGGTATCGGAGCGTGTTGGAGGAGCACGCAGTGGAGGAGGTGCGTATGCTGTCTGAGTGACTGCAGAGTGCGTGCAGATTAAAAGAAACCCAGTGTGGCATCAACAGCAGGGTGGCGTTGACAGCAGAGGTCGGATTTCTGTGCGTGGAGTTTTTGAGTTGAAAGTTAATGCTCTTGCAGCTCATGCCAGCGATTATCAGCAAGGATACGCTGCCTGTAATCAAGTGCTGTAGAGCTGTGTTTTGACATCACATACGGCATCACATATGCTGGGTTCTTTGTAACTAGGAACAGTCGCGCGGATCAGAATGCTGAAGCCGTGGCCTGCTGTTCAAAGCTTGAAAAGACAGCGTTCAAAAGGAGTTAGCGGTAAATTATTTGAAGTTTTTTTAAAAATCGTTTTGAAGTGGAGCAAGTCTGTTATAAATCGATTTGTATTTAGAATCGACTTTGGAGTTTTAAAAAAATAAATCGATTTGTATGCCATTTAAAAAAAAAAGGTCGATTTATATGGTGGACTTTTTTAAAATCGATTTTATTTTAAAAGTAGTGGGTTTAAACTTAAATCGATTTTATTAAAATGATGGCACTTTATTTGTTTAAGAGGAGAAGGTCCATTATAAATTATTTTTTAAATGAAGTCACATGTTGAACTTCATATTGTACAAGTTTTAAATCGATTTTTTAAATGGGTTTATACATTGGATATGCCTTTTTTTGGTGAAAGGCCTTTTATGAAGTGCTAAAGGGTAATCGATTACATTAAAGGAAAGTTTTTTTTTTAAGGAGAAGTTTTTTTTTAAACATCGATTTATATAAATCGATTTGAGGGCTTTGTATGAAGTGAAAGGCAATGAGAGGCACTTAAAGGAAGGCAAGGGCAATTTTTTTTTTTAAAAAGGCATTTTTTAATTACAAGGGCATTCTTTATTTGAAAATTGGTTCTGGAGATTACTGTGTTTTTTTTTTGCTGAAACAAGATGGCGAAAACTCAAAATGCCCGGTTTGAAATTGAGAAGTTCAATGGAAAAAACAACTTCGAGATCTGGAAGGTAAAAATGCATGATCTCCTGGTACAACAAGGCGTGGCGAAAGCGCTGTTGGGGAGGAGCAAAAGGCCTTCTTCCATGACGAAGGATGAATGGGATGAGTTGGATGACAGAGCTCTGAGCGCAATTCGGTTATGTCTGGCAGATGACGTTCTGTTCAACATTGTGTCAGAGAAGACCGCCGCAGGCTTGTGGATAAAGCTTGAAAAGCTCTACATGACGAAATCCTTGACAAATCGGATTCTCCTGAAGCGACAGCTTTATGGTTTGCGGATGAAGGAAGGTACCTCGATTACTGACCATCTGAATGTTTTCAATACTCTATTGGTACAATTACAAAGTCTAGATGTAAAATTTGATTCAGAGGATAAGGAAATAACTCTATTGTGTACATTGCCTGAATCGTGGGATCACTTTGTTACTTCCATAAGCTTCAGTAATGCAGTTGTCCTTGAGTTTGACGATGTGGTTGGAGCCATGTTGTCTGAGGAGATGAGGAAGAAGTCGAATGCTGACACCTCTACATCAGAGGCAATGATGGCTAGAGGTCGTTCTAGAGAAAGACGCTCAGGTAAGCGCAGCGATTCGCGTTCAAAGTCGAAAGGGAAGAAGAGCAAAGTGAAGTGCTGGTTTTGTGGCAAATCGGGGCACTTGAAGAAAGACTGCTGGAAGAGACAGCAAACAGAGAAGAAAGGAGACTCTTCGACAAAGAAGAAGGAGGCAAATGCGACGGATACAGGTTCGGCATCTGGTTCAGGTATTAGCGACGAAGTGTTGTCTGTTAATATGTCAAATCATGATCAACATTGGTTGTTAGATTCCGGTGCATCAAACCACATGTGTATTCATAGAGAATGGTTTAAGACATATAGATCAGTTAATGATGGAGTCGTGTACATGGGTAATGATGTCACATCTAATATTTTTGGGATAGGAAGTATACAACTGCAAATGTTTGATGGCACAACTAGAATATTAACAGATGTGAGACATGTTCCAGACTTAAGGAAAAATCTAATTTCTTTAGGAGCATTGGATACGAATGGATATAAAACTGTAATTCAAGGTGGAGTTATGAAAATCTATAAAGGTATCTTACTAGTAATGAAAGCTAAGAAAGTAGGAAATCTATTTCAATTAGAAGGAAGAACAGGGTCAGATCATGTGTCTACGGTGTCTGAACATGACAGTAGTTCCATTCGCCTATGGCATCAAAGGTTGGGCCATATGAGCGAAAGAGGGTTAAAGATTTTCGCTGATCGCAAATTACTTCCTAATCTAAAGTCTGAAAAGTTAGATTTCTGTAAACATTGTCTGTTTGGCAAACAAAGTAAACAAAAATTTAAAACAGGCAAACATACTAGTAAAGGCATACTTGATTATATCCATTCAGATGTTTGGGGACCAGCCCCTACAACTTCATATGGTGGTTCGTCTTATTTTGTATCATTTATTGATGACTTTTCTAGGAAGGTGTGGGTCTACATGTTGAAAATAAAGTCTGATGTTTTTTCAGTTTTCAAGCAGTTTAGAGCATTGGTAGAAAACAACACTGGTAGAACAATAAAATGTTTAAGAACTGACAATGGTGGTGAGTTTACTTCCAAGGAGTTTGACAGCTATTGCAAGGATGCAGGGATCGAGAGACATAAGACCACGGTTTATACTCCTCAGCAAAATGGAGTTGCCGAACGCATGAACAAGACTCTTTTGGAGAGAGCAAGGAGTATGCTGAGTAACGCTGGTTTGCAGAAGGAGTTGTGGACGGAAGCAGTGGCAACAGCTTGTTATGTGATAAACCGATCTCCATCGACGGCAATAGACTGCAAGATTCCGCAAGAGGTATGGAAAGGACACCCTTGTGACTATTCTAAACTCAGAGTGTTTGGTTGTGATGCATATGCTCTAGTGCCTAAACATCGGCGAACTAAGTTAGATCCAAAGTCTAAAAGGTATATCTTTGTTGGGTATGGTGTTGGAACAAAGGGATATAGATTGTGGGATCCTACTACCCGCAAAATCATCATCAACAGAGATGTAAAGTTTAATGAATCCTCTCTTGTACAATTAGATGTAGATAGTAGATTGAAACAGGATGATGTATCTGATTCACAACACATTCAGTTTGAAAGCTCTTCTAATGATAGTCATGATGACCATAGTTCAGATACTAGTCATGAACAGGTTTCAGAATCAGAACATGAACAGGGTTCAGGTTTAGATCATGAACAGGTCTCAGATACTGATCGGCAAGAAGTTCCTACAGATGGTAGTCAGCCAATTGCGGAAGCACCAGAAACATCATTAAGGAGGTCTACAAGAATCAAACGGCCACCGAGAAGGTATGATGATTATGTTACTTCAGTTGCATTTACTGCTAATGACGATGAACCTCTGTGCTATCAGGAAGCTATAGAAGGTTCGAAAAGTGACAAGTGGAAAGCAGCTATGAAGGAAGAAATGATGGCCTTAGGTAAGAATGGCACGTGGGATCTGGTTGAGCTTCCGAAAGACAGGAAAACTGTGGGGTGTAAATGGGTTTACAAGCTGAAACGGGGTGTGAATGATACAGAGGACAGGTACAAAGCGCAACTGGTTGCAAAAGGGTTTTCTCAGAAAGCCGGTATTGACTTTCATGAGATTTTTTCACCAGTGGTTAAAATAGTTTCAATTCGAATTGTGTTAGCTTTAGTTGCTTTGTTTGATTTAGAGTTACAACAACTAGATGTTAAGACTGCTTTTCTACATGGAGATTTAGATGAGGAAATTTATATGGAACAACCGGAAGGGTTTGTTCAGCATCGCAATAGGAAATTTGTCTGCAGGCTCAAGAAGTCATTATATGGCCTGAAGCAGTCGCCTCGGCAGTGGTATAAGAAGTTTGATTCTTTCATGTTGAGTCAGAAATATGTTAGAAGTGAATATGATCATTGTTTGTATTTCAAGCAATTAAAAAATGGCATGCTCATTATCTTAGTGTTGTATGTTGACGATATGCTTTTAGCAAGCAAAAGAATTGATGAAATCAACAGGTTGAAGACTCAGATGGCAAGGACATTCGATATGAAAGATCTAGGAGCAGCAAGACAGATTTTGGGCATGGAGATTTCAGAGACAGGAGCAATGGTAAGCTGTGGCTATCACAACAGAAGTATGTTGAGAAGATACTTTTGAAGTTTGGTATGAATAATGTGAAGCCTGTTTCAGTCCCTTTCGCTTCCCATTTCAAGCTTTCTTCGAGTTTATGTCCTAATACAGATGAAGAAAAGGATTATATGTCTCGAATTCCATATGCCAATGTAATAGGATGTTTGATGTATGCGATGGTTTGTACTCGACCAGATATTTCACATGCAGTTGGGGTTGTCAGCAGGTACATGGCAAATCCGGGTAAAGAACACTGGTCAGCAGTGAAATGGGTGCTTCGGTACTTGAGAGGCACAAGTAGTTATTGTATCACTTTCAATAAGAGTAGTGAATTTGTTTGCGGATATGTTGATTCCAATTTTGCAGGTGATTTGGATAAGAGAAGATCAACTTCAGGATATGTATTTACTCTTGCGGGTGGAGCTATTAGCTGGATGTCAAAGCTAAAAAACATTGTTGCTTTATCCACTACAAAAGCATAATACATAGTTGCTTCGCATGCTTGCAAAGAAGCGGTTTTGTTGAAAGGTTTGTTTGGTGAGTTTGGTAGGTTTAAGGACAACATAAAGTTATTTTGTGATAGTCAAAGTGCGATACATTTGGCTAAGAATCCGGCCTATCATAATCAAATCAAAGCATATTCCAATTAAGTACCATTTTTGTAAGACGGAGTTATTGCGCGAAAGAGGGGGAGTCTCTCTTGAAAAGGTGCATACAAAGGAAAAGCATGCCCGAGACATGTTCACCAAAATGGAGTTTTGTTCGGAGAAAGCTCGTTGGTATTCAACTTCTCTTGGCTTGCGAGAGAAGATAAAATAATAATAACGGGGGTATCGAGCTAATTGTTGTCAAGGTGGAATTGTTTGAGATTTTTCTGTTCTAAATAAAATAGGAAAAATCTCATTAGGTGACAAAAATTAGGAATTAGTTCCTAGATTAGCTCCTGTTTGTTGGAGGGGAGTTAATGCATGCTAAATTTGAGTTGAGAGGATTTATTTACAATATTTCCAATAGTGGGATACTGGAGGAGGAAAACACCCAAGAAAGGCCAAAGCTTGCTCTCTTTTTCCTAAAGGTTCCTTGTGGGATAAGGTTGTATGAAGCCTTCTCAAATGATCAAAGGAAACTGGGCCTTGGGAGAGATGTATCAATGGGTGAGAGAAACACAAAGCACCCCATTAGCCTTCCTATAATGATTCATCCTATTTACACTTTCTATGCATTAGACTTCCTTCTTTTATTACGGGATTATGCATTAGACAAGATTCCACATACAACTACTATTTTATTTATTGGAACCAAGCTATTTATCTTAACCCTTCAGGGTTATGCATTAAACTAAATTCTGTAGACAACTGCTATTTTTATGCCGATAAGCGTCCCTGTTGGAAATTGCAACTTTAATCATTTTGTTAATCACAAATTCCAATTTGATGGTTGAAAATACAAGACGCTGGAATATTTTCGTCGTTACCACTACATCAATGGATAATATTGATGAACATAACTCCCTTGCATATCTAAATCAAGTGATTAAACCCCACTTAAATAATTTTTTTACCAAATTATAATTAAAATTTTACTGTGCCATTAATTATTGACCACGTATGAAGATTAATGCTAATTAAATTCACATCATTGAAGTTGTGGCTTCATGAAACATCCAAAAAAGGCTGCCACTATTTGAACCACCATAAAACTATGAAATGTGTCATATAGCTACAATGAAACGTCTTATATAGCCACATGTTCATTCATTTTCATTCATAACAGTTCAAAACCTAAAACGTGTGCCTCTTCACATTCTGAAACGAGAAATGGTTCATTCACAATTAATGATATATAATTTGTTATGTTTTATTGTTATTTAAGAGTAGAATAACATGCCAAAGTGTTATGTTTTCTTGGTATTATATGAATTTACTATGTTTAATTTCTATGTAACAATAATTGTTTTAATATTTTAATCATTATTTATTGTTTTAATAATATTTTTATATTTTAATAATTGTACGTTACATAATAATTGTACTTACATAATGTAACTTACTCAATGGCATGCAATGGAGTGCCATGGAGCACCACCATTGGACATGTGTGTGCCATCATGTTCCATATTATTTATTTATTACAATTTTGTTTAATTGAGACGGCTCTCATTCAAATTCCACAAAACAAATTCAATACAAAAATAAGCGAAACTTATTTAAAAACAGTCAATGAGATGTTGCAAGTTTCATTTGCTAAACATGTTGTGCAGGTGTATTGTTTCTTCACAAGTTTCAATTTGATATCAAGGTTAGTCCAATTTTGTCGTTAATTGGTTTTTTTCAATACTGTAGAGAAATTTCCTAAATTTCATACATTGAATGGTATCTAATAGATTGAATCTGTTAAGCAGGTACGTGAAGCTTCTATTTGATCCTAGGTTCAGTGCCATATATTCGGCCTCTATTAAATTGTTCCGATCTCAATAGAAATCGGGAGGTATGTAAAACTCAGGCCCTTTATGTTTTGGTACTCATGCTGAATGAGCCATGCAAATAGAGAATAGAATGATGCAAATATTAATTGTGGATGTAAATTATAGTGAAAATTTTGGATTAGGATTACATTCATATTGGTTACAAAACAAATGTTATTAACAAATTTTATTATGATGTAGATTTGAGCCTTAGCACCGTAGCATATTGAGTAGATTAAAAATGTGATATGTTACCAGTTAGAAAATTGGTATCCTCCTAATTCCTATGCACACTTATTCCAAATAAAAAATTTATTGGATTCATTTATTTATTGTTGGGAAAGAGTTACAAATTTTAACAGAATATATGTAAGAGGAAAAATCTTATGTTAGTGATATACAATCATCACTAATAATTGTGTGATAATTACACAAAAGTGTGGAACTTTTGTGTAATTAAAGAAGTAAATACAACATAAAAAAAATTTCTTGAAAGAAAAAAAAGGGACAAATACAAATAATTATAGTCAACTTAGTGATTTCCTTCTTCTTAATAAATCCACACAAAAAAATTAATTTAAATAGCTTACATATATTTGGAGACTTAAATAATATTTAAGTCTCGGAGTGGTGTTTTGGGGTCTGGCCACTTCTCCATTGTACATGTACCCGTCTATGAACCTGAAATGTCCAGATGAGGGAGATTATTTAGGTATTCTCAGCCTTAGCATATCAAATGATGGGAGTGGTGTTTGGGGGTCTGGCCACTTCTCCACTGTATGTGTACCTGTCTATGAACCTGAAATGTCTAGATGAGGGAGATTATTTAGGTATTCTTAGCCTTATGTTTTAGACTCTTTCTCCGATTGGGGTAGGCAAATATGTCTCGGTAAGGGTTTGCAGATCGATACCCGGAAGCTAATTAGTAGTATGATCCATAATGATATTTTTGAATTATTTTTCTTTGCTTCAGTGTGCCTATATTCCTTCCCTGCAATGAATATATAGTCGGTTATATATTTTATTTACATATTGTTTGTAGTTAAATATTGTCAAATTGTTTAGTTTAAATAAGTAATATATTTAAAAAAAAATGGTTTTTTCTATAAATGTTTGGTTAAATATGGTTAAAATTTTTAAAAAATTAGATTATATTTTTCAAACCTGTAGAAATTTGCTGAATAATGATTAATTATCCACCGAGACTATCCTGATCACATAAAATTCGAATTTATATGCAGCACATAATCTCTTCCACTCAGATCATCAAACATGCAGAAATAAAATCAAGCGATAACACATCAAATCATCGTACACATTAACACAATATGTATGGGGAAAGCTTATAGCTGAAAACCCCGCAGCTATTGTGTATATTATAATGGAGAAATCAAGTAACAAACTCAGTACAATACTCCTCACAAGTACCTAGTACTTTCTCATACAGTTACCCACAATCTAGCTCAGTTTTGAACAGGTTACTGGTTCAAAACTCACCGCCAATTTCCTTGCCTCTATTGCGCAATCCAGGTCTGTCTATATAGAGATCCAAGGTTTGAATCTCGTTGGCTTGACAGTGCAATCATCATGGGAAATTCCTCCAAGTGTGGTGCAAATCTCATGCACAACTGATGTCACCACTGATAGCTAACTCCACCCTTTCATCTACCTCTTTCACTGGTCTCCACCGAACTGATCATGCACTGTAGTGAACTGATGTGTTCTTGAGTTGAATAATGAGTTACTAATTAATGAATTAAATAATATTTAATTCACTCCACTCATAACTAATTGATTAGCTAGTTAAACTAATCTCAACCAGTTCAACTAAAATAAACAGAACACAACTCCACTAGCCGTCTCATTAACTCCACCAAACTTCTGCCACTGAAGTCCTAACTGAAGTCAACCATGCATGATGCCATCAAACCCTAGGAATAGCGTAATTCCTCTGTCAGATGCATGAGCCACTTCCAAGGCTCGAACTGAAGTGCTCCAAGAGAGTAAACTGTTGTTTAGAGTCTAAATATTATTAAGGGTAAATAATATTTGACTTCCCTATTTTAAGGAGAGGCAGTCTAAAAATAGACTTCGACCTCTTCGACCTAAAAAATAGAGTCTCATCTATTTTTACCAACATGACCAATGGTCCAAGAATCTCAAACTGGAATCCCCGAACCATGCTCCATATGTCTAAAAATAGACATAGTCTAAAAATAGATTTTGCACCAGAATTTGCCTGCGGGCCCACTTAGTGAAGGCGACTTCATTTCACTAAGCTCCATCATCTTGCTGCATTTTAAACACTCCCTCTCAGCAAGATATGGATTATCTGCAACCCCTATCCTGCCTCTGTGGAATTCGAACTTGCTCCTGGTGAGCGCCTTCGTCAGGATGTCGGCATCCTGATCCTCCGTGGGAACATATGAAAGCATCATGATTCTCCGCTGAACACAATCTCCGATATGATGGTACCTGATGTCGATATGTTTGGACCTATCATGAAATACTGGATTAGCCGAGAGCTTGATGCAGCTCTGGTTATCACAGTAGATCACTGTAGGCTCCAAATGCAACCTGAACAAACCTGCGAGGATCTTCCTCATCCAAATAGCCTCACATGAAGCCAAGCTTGCTGCCATGTACTCGGCCTCTGCTGAACTGAGTGCCACGGATCTCTGCTTCCTGCTGTACCAGGAAACTGCTGTCGACCCAATGCTGAAAACTCCTCCAGATGTGCTCTTCCGGTTCGTTGGGCTCCCTGCCCAATCTGCATCAGTGAAGCCAGAAAGCTTCGCTCCATCCTCCTGTCTGTACCATAGACCATATCCCGATGTGCCACTAATATAACGCAATACATGCTTGCCTGCCTTCCAAAAGAGCTTGGTAGGCTTAACCATAGCTTGCAAAAGCTGGTTAACAGCATAGCATATATCAGGTCGTGTATTGACCAGATACATAAGCGACCCCACCAACTGTCGATAGACAGTGGCATCCACTACCTCCGCTGAAGTAGCATCCTCCTTCCTCCAACCACCAGGAAGAGGAGTGTCAACAGGCTTGCAGCCTTGCATGTTGAACCTCTCCCGAATCTCTCGGGCATACTTTCCCTGAGAAAAAAACAGTCCTCCGCTGCGCTGCCAAATCTCCAATCCCAGGAAATAATGAAGGATGCCCAAGTCCTTCATCTCAAACTCTCGTGCAAGATCCTCTTTGCATGAAAGTATCAACTGCTCATCGCCAGTCAAAATCAGATCATCTACATACAGTACGATGATCAACAGCTTCCCCTCCACCACAATCTGGTACAAGTTAGGATCCGCCTCACTCTTGGAGAATCGGTCCGTTGGGCTCCCTGCTCAATCTGCATCAGTGAAGCCAGAAAGCTTCGCTCCATCCTCCTGTCTGTACCATAGACCATATCCCGATGTGCCACTAAGATAATGCAATACATGCTTGCCTGCCTTCCAAAAGAGCTTGGTAGGCTTAACCATAGCTTGCGAAAGCTGGTTAACAGCATAGCATATATCGGGTCGTGTATTGACCAGATACATAAGCGACTCCACCAACTGTCGATAGATAGTGGCATCCACTACCTCCGCTGAAGTAGCATCCTCCTTCCTCCAACCACCAGGAAGAGGAGTGTCAACAGGCTTGCAGCCTTGCATGTTGAACCTCTCCAGAATCTCCCGGGCATACTTGCCCTGAGAAACAAACAGTCCTCCACTGCGCCGCCAAATCTCCAATCCCAGGAAATAATGAAGGATGCCCAGGTCCTTCATCTCAAACTCTCGTGCAAGATCCTCCTTGCATGAAAGTATCAACTGCTCGTCGCCAGTCAAAATCAGATCATCTACATACAGTACGATGATCAACAGCTTCCCCTCCATCACAATCTGGTACAGGTTTGGATCCGCCTCACTCTTGGAGAATCCAAGCCCGGTGAAGTAGCTGTCTATCCGAGTGTACCAAGCACGAGGTGCTTGCTTCAGCCCGTACAGTGCTCTCTTGAGTCGGCACACATGCGACTCACTGCTGAAGATCTCAAAACCTTCAGGCTGCTCTATTTACACCTCCTCCTCAATAACTCCATTGAGGAACGCAGTCTTCACATCCATCTGATGAATGTGCCACCCCATCTGCGCTGAGAGAGCAAGGATCGTTCGTATGGAAGAGTACCTTGCGACAGGTGCAAAAGTCTCCTCATAGTCAATCCCCTCGATCTGTGAGAAGCCACGGGCGACAAATCTCGCCTTGTACTTCTCCACACCCCCGTCAGCTGCCTGCTTCACCTTGTAGATCCATCGCGAACCTACAACTGATTTCCCAACCGGTCTTGGGACAATCTCCCATGCACTGTTCCTGATGATCGAATCATATTCTTCGATCATGGCATCAACCCATGCGGGTTCCTCCACAGTTTCCTCAAAAGAGGATGGCTCTGTCACAACACATTGACTCATAAGAGCCATGTATCCAGTGTACCGATCCGGTGACTGTCTCTGTCTGCGCTGTGCTGTAGGTGGTCCTACAACCTTCTCTGCATCCCGAGCCAGTCGCTCAGCTTCTGTAGTGCGCATGCGCCCTCTGATGGTTGGCGCTGCCTGGGTGGTTTCTTCTACCTCCTGAACCTCCTCTTGTGGCTGATCCACATCCGGAAGCTCCTCCTTAGGAACTAACAGCTCCTCATCTGCATGCAAGTGTAGCTCCCTCTCAAGCGAACACTACATGGCTTTCTCCTCCTAAAATTTTATATCCCATTGCACAACAGTCTTTCGACTGTCTGACAAGTACACCCGGTAGTTGTGAGGTGTATCAGTGTACCCCACAAATATTCCAACCTCA
>JAXQQM020091268.1:0-219200 GCA_034641835.2 Pinus albicaulis
CTGCAGAGAACAATATAGATTGCTGAAATAACAGAACATTTAACAGCTAACCATGCATTAATTGAACCCAAAAAGGCGGGTCTCTCAAAACTACTCTAAAAGAGGGCAAAAATCTATTCAAAACACACGTAAAAAGAGGCCAATAGATCTAGGGTCAAAAGGGACAGGGATCTAAAGGAGAAAGCTGCTAAAAAGAGGCGCAGATCATAGCCAAGAGGCAGAGGCAAGGTGGCTGGAAAAAGGGGGAAATCAGCAAAAAGCGGAAGGGACAGGGATGAGGTCCTAAAGGGGGGCCCAAAAAAAACTACAAGAGGTGATTTGAAAGGAAGAAAAGCTGATTAAAAAGGATCTGAGGATGAGGTATCAGATCTGAAAAAGGGAAGGCTGAAACTCTGAAAAATCAGACACCTGAAACAGCTAGAACTCTTCCACCAAAAGTGGAGGGTACTGAAGCCCTAGGGGGCTAGGTTCCCACTTAGATGAGCAAAAGCAGATTAGAAACAAGTCGAAACGGGCTGAGATAGAGGCTGGAAAACCCTGACAGAAGCTTCAGAAAAACCCAGAAAAATTTCAGAAAAATAGCAGAAAAAAGTCCAGGTCGCGGTTTTTGACCAGTTTTTCGCTCCGGTCGCAGTTTTGGGGCTGTTTTCGGCGACCTGAGGCTTGAGGTCGCACTTTTTGGGCCAAAAAGTGCGACCTGCACTTCCGGGACTCTCGGCGGCAGATTTCAGAATGTCGTCTCAGCTGCGGCTGATGTCGGTCACCTGCGCAATAGGGCCAGAAACACACGGAAGTTAGAAATTTTAATGTTTGAGGGCTTTATGAGGAAAAAACCACATGACAATAGGAAAAACAAAAAATGGATCTGAAAGGGAGGTAACAGATCTGGAAAAGAAGGGGCTGAAGCTCTGAAACCGACGGCTGAAACAGCTAAAACTCTTCCACAAAAAGTGGAGGGTACTAAAGAGGGTGAGGGTACTAAAGTCTCTAAGGGGTTGGGGTCCACTTTAGATGAGTAAAACAGATTCCGATCTGGTCAAGGCGGGCTGAGACAGAGGTCGAAGACCCCGATTAAGCCACAGAATCCCGTCAAAATTGCGTAAAAATGCCGAAAAAAGGCATGTCGCAGCTTCACTCCATCTGAAAATGTGTCGCAGTAAAACAAAGCGTGCGCAAAAGCTCCAAGTCGCAGGTTTAGGGCCAAAAAGTGCGACCCCCCTGTTCCGGTTGTCTCGGCGGCAGATTTTCAGAAAAGTTGCCGTCTCAGTTGCGGCTGGTGTCGCTTACCTGCGCAATAGGGCCAGAAACACACGGAAGTTAGAAATTTTAAGTTTTTAGGTTTTTATGTGAGAAAAATGACATAAAAAGAGGAAAACTAAGCAGCTGAAAAGAAGCCCTAGGGCCTGAAGTAGCTGGATATGCAGGAATATGAAAAACGACAGCTGTCGTAATTTAAAACCCGTGTGGAGTCGCCATTTGTTAGTATGAATTCTTCGTCGAAGTGTACGAAAAAGAACCACTTTAGCTACGCATAACTAATAGCCCTAACAACAATAGAGGCTTCCAAACATCTTCAGATCTGCAATTAGTAGTTAAAATGCTGCAACAAACAGATCTATAAATGGAAAGACATTAAGCAGTAAAGTAAAGAGTTTGCTCCATGCATCCAACAGACAAGACAAGAACACGATTTTTGAATGAATTTTTTATATTACAGGGCACCTGGGAGGAAACAAGAAGGTGTATCCAGATCTCCTCAATGGGATGGGTTCTTTGCAGTCCTCAGCACTTCAGATCTAAGCTTTCTCTCTCTTGTAGATGTAGAAAACCCAATGCAGAAAGTAGAGCTCAATGGGAGCAAATGATAGAAATGAGACCAAGTGTATAGATCCAGAGTGATCTAGTAGGCAACAAAAGGTGAAGAATGATGGGGAAAACCTTCCTATTTATAACAAAATATTGGGTCATTCTAGATCTTGGTGCATGATTAAAATAATGTTAACCAAATCTAGATCCACCTTTATGGAATATTTTATTATATTTGTTGGAGGGAAAGGGTGTTTGACTTCGGTCAAACCCCTTGATTAGTGAAAAATAAATAAATAAATGATTTATTTATCTTTTTAAGAAAGTGGTTGGGAGATAATCAAATAAATAATGATTTATTTGATTAATGGTGGGTGATTTGGTCATATTTAACAAGGAATATTATCTAAATAAGATTTAAATAATTATTCCTAGAAAATAATAAGATAACTAAGGGTTTATCTCATTAATTTGTTTGTTTTTGGGTTAAACATGACTGGGAATAATAATTAAATTATGGTTTAATTAATTATTCCATGAGGAAAATCAAACAAATATAGGATTGTTTAATATTTCCTTTTGGGGTTTCCTATTTTAACATAGTGAAAGCAGTTTTACTTATGGTAAAACTGGTCTTACATGGTGTACTTGGGTTCATCTAATGATAAAAGGTTAGATGACCAAAAAATGGTGTAACAATCGCGCCATCGAAAGAATCCAATTCTGAGTCTGAAGGTACTATCCAAGGAACATCAAATGAAATAGTACTTGATGTAATCATATTGATATTAGCAATAGGAGGCGGTACATTGGGAGAAAGTAGGGAAAAAGTTCCCAGTAAAGCATAATCTTTAAGTAAACCTACTCCAACATCTTTATAAGGGATAGTTGATTTTCCGACATGTTGGATGCTATCAGTAGTTGCTGGGTTGGATGAATAATATGAGAGATAATATATTTTAACGATATTTCCTTTATGAAGAAACATGATGAGACGAAAGACTGATGATACAATAGCAGTGATGGCGTAAGACCAACTGCGACCCAGGAGAAGGTTGTCATCCAGAGGGGCATCAACCACTTCCACATCTAGATTAATGGTTTTTCCTTTGACCTCTATTGGTAGATCTTGTAAAATACCATACGGATGGAAACCTCTTCCATCAAACGCTTTGAGGATAATTGGCGATTGGTTAATTGTCAGAGAACCAAGTGATTTCCAACATTTTAACGACATGATACACATAGAAGCCCCTTCATCAACAACAGTATGAAAGCAACGTTTGTTTTTTACAATTACTGAAATCTGAAAAGCCATTTGATGGGGTAGGCTGGGTGTAAAATTCTCTAAATCAAAGATCATTAGGTTTGAATCCTGAAGGTCTACAGCTCCTATGGCTGACAATAGAAATTCTCTTTGAGCTGGACATGATTGCAACACTTCCAAAGCTGACATTGTTGAAGGGGAAATCGCCAAGTCTTCAACAATATTGTAGTTCTGAGCAACTCTCGCATCTGGATTGAAAGCTGATTTACGAAGTACACCTTTAGTAGGCAGTTTGATTACTAAGTCAAGATTCAGTTTCTTGATCTGTAGCGAATCATAAATTGAGGGAGATGTAGTTAATGCGGAATTAGAATTTTCTATTTCTTTACCACCAACAAGATTTTTGCTACCATAATCTTGCGATCGCGTTGCAACCATCAATATATTTTCTAGCGTATTCGAGGAAGATCCAATTATGCTACTATCTTGAGCAAGAAAGGGATCCTTCAAGATAGCAGGTGTGGGCAAACCTTTAACGAATTTCAATACCTCGGCTCTATGCAGACACTCTTTAGTAAAATGATCTTCATCACAGATCAAACAAGGATAACGAGGTTTTCGTTTATTGTCAGTTGATTCAATTTTATCGTTTTTATCTTTTGAAGATGATTTTTTGTTTTTATTCTTACTTTTCTTCTTACGACTAGTTTTAGGTTTGGCTATAGATGATTCTACAACATGAATATTGGTGGAAGTTTCAATGGAAGAATCTCGTTTTGGTGAATCGGGTAAAGCTATAATAGGAGAAGTTGTCTTGGAAGATTTCTTGTTACTCTTGCTAGTGCTAACAGAACCAATTACACCATTAGTGGCATGAGATCCTGAAGGAGTTGTATTTAATTGACCAGGTCTTGGTAAATCAGGGATTTTGTCATACAGAGTACCTAACTATGTATATACAAGGTCAAGGTACTGGGCTTGAGAAAGGACTTGCTCTTCTGTAACAACACCTCCTTTGGCCACATCTTTAGTAATTTTGGGAAATAATGATTTGATAAACCATTCAGCCAAAATTTGATCTGGAATTAAGATTTTCACTAAACGTCTCCCACGTCTCCATTCATGAATGTGATCATATATGTACGTAGACGTAGATTGTTTTAATGAGGTCAACAGTTCCGTACCATTTTCGTATCTGACAGGTAATTGAAAATGGGTTAAGAAAGCAGTAGCTAGTGCATTAAAATTATTAAACGAGCCTCATGGCAACTCAATGTACCATTTGGCATCTAGACCAATGAGAGTTCTCTAAAAAATATGTAATCGAATCGAATCATCGATTAGTGAATTGGAAGCACACCAGAGGTGGTAAGTCATAACATAATTAGATGGATCTTCTCCTGACTTACCTTCAAACTTGGGAATATCACTGGGCAACTTATTAGGCATCGATGGCCAATACGGAAGATAAAAAATAGGATCATTTGTAAGGCACGATAGATCAGGTAAATCTAAATTTTCTATGAATAGTAACTGACGGCTAGGGTCTTGATAACCTTGTGTGATCAAACCAGTGCCAGGAGGAGGATATCCAAGATATCATGGAATTGGATGCGCATTGTGAATTGTGAAACTAGTATTAACCAGAGCAAACTGGGGTTGTTGAGGAACTTGATAAGTATACCCAGGACATGGCTGATACTGATATGTTGGATTTTTTGTAGTATTTCCCAATTGATACTAAACCTGGTTTGGTTGATAAGTAAATTGTGGTTGACTAGTGAGAACCGTACTCATACCATACTTTCCTATAGGCATCTGGACCATAGTATGAACTGTAGGTCCTGATTGTGGCACAGATACTTGAGGAATTTGCAGTGATATAGGGGTAGTAGAAACAGGAGCTACATATACTCCAGAAATAGGTGTGGTAGGTTGAACATAAGTTTCAGCAGCAACAGAAGTTTGAGGTGGAGTTCTAGGTGTACTAGGCCCAGGCTGCTGAACAGAACCAGGTGTGGAGACTTGAATGGTAGGATGGACATGATGCTGGGTCAGACCAAAACCTATGGGTTGTCCAGTTTGATTAGGTAACTGCACATTGGGTTGTAAATTCTATTGAATTTGAGATGCATCCCACACCCATAGAAGGTTGTGCATATGAAGGACCATAACCAGGTTGAACGTAAGTTTGATAATTAACTGGAAAATATCTAGCTCCTTGCAATAATGGTTGACCTGAAGGAGGTTGAAAACCTTCAGCTGGGTACTGACCTTGAGGTTGATATTGAATTTGAGGCATGTACTGTCCTTCGGGTTGATATTGACCTTGAGGTATGTACTTTCCTTGGGGTTGATATTGACCTTGAGGTATGTACTATCCTTGGGGTTGATATTCACCTTGAGGTATGTACTATCCTTGAGGTTGCTCCCCAAGTAGGAAATATTGTCCTACAATTTGACCTCTAGGTGGTAAAAAATTACCTTGAGGTTGCCCTCCGGGCGGTAATTGACTACCTTGAGGTTTCCTCCCGGGCAGTAACTTACTTCCTTGAGGTTTCCCCCCGGGCGCTAACTAACTTCCTTGAGGTTTCCCCCCAGGCAGTAACTGACTTCCTTGAGGTTGAGGATTTGGAATATTGCCAGACATCATAAAAATATGTTTTGTGTTCAACGTGCTAGTGTTTGTTCCATTTGTACCAGATGATAATATTTGTTCAATTGGTTGAGGAGTTGCTCCTGAGAAGGTACCAGAGAGCAACTGGTATCCTGGAGGAACAGACGAACCACCATATAAAAATGTTTCTGGAGATTCAAAAAACATATATGACTCACTTGACATAGCTAATAAAGGTTGATAACCTCTTGGTGTAGGGTAAAAATGAATTCGGGGTGGTGAATAAGTAAGACCCGCGTTTTGTAAAAAATATGTCAATGATAAATACCAAGCGTCAGTTCTAAAAGGACTGTAGAATATTGATTCACACTCTCTAAGATTTAAATTTTCTTGGGTTTTGGGAAGAACTACGTCTTCTTCTGGACCAACAAGTTCTTCAATACATATGAGATCAGAAGGAAGATTTTCGGTAATGCGATGTCTTACTCTAGGTGAATCAGGATCACTAGAAGTCAAAGTAACAAATCCTGAAGATGATTCTAACACAGCAGGTTCAGTTTCTAGCTCAGAAATTTCAGGTTCTTCAGCTAATCGACTAGTTGTAGAAGCAATGTCAGTGATTTCAGAAATTGAAATTGGCTCTTGAATATATTCTATTGTTAGTGATTGGTTTACTTCATGATAATCAGGATGAGTAATTATGGATGATTCTCCTAAATCCGTTGATCTAATTTTTCTGATACTATGCGGTACGAGAGCTTTCAGTCCTTCAAGTTGGCGTGGTGTATACTCAGGGGGTTTCCCCTGAAGTCTACACGATTGTCTTGGTAATTCAGCCACGATTAAAAATTATTAATCACACGCAATCATAGAAAATTTCAATCAAAAGTCCTAAAGTCACTAAGGAGACAATCAAATGATCAAACACTTATAAAATCTAGGAGATCAAACCACACACAAATAGTATATTCCCACACTAAAAACACTAGTTGGAGATGAAATCCAACAGCATAGTAGTTAATGTAGAAATTGTCGTTGGAATAGTTACCCCGACAACCTGCTTAATGAAACAAACCGGTGCAAGTTTCTCCACTTAAACCATCTCGAGTGAAGATAACCCTCCGAAGATTCCAAGTGAGTCTAGTTGATGTCTGCTCTAGGTACAGTGAGATCTTTCCTCCACCGTCACCTTAGAAAAAAATCTTAAATTTTATGGCCACTAAGGTCACCAACAGGAACAAATATACCTGGGGGAATAGTTTATGATCTGATATACACGCAAGGGCAGAGTAACAAAGCTCAATTCCCTTGAAGGCTACTTGACATAATCCAAGGTATACCGAAAAGTGACCCCAGGCTCCTGAACAATGGTCAATCTGAGGTTTACCATTGTTAATACGCGCACATCTTCTATCGTTCCGAATGAGATGGAATTGATCACCTCACTTGTTCAGATATGATCTCGTGCTTGACTCCTTTAGGAAGAGCTTCCCAGAGCATACAAGCTACTATTGGATTTTTCCTACCGCAAGATTAACTACTTGTTTATTTTAACTATCTTGGAGAGTTAATTACTCCCTACTCCAAGACACTAGCCTAAGCTATGTTGGTGAAAAGAGTCCTAGAAATATAAAAATTGCTAGATTGATTTTAATTTAAGCGTTGCTTTTAATAGGTTGTTTCTTAGGACAATAGGTGTGAAAGTGAAACTTTGATGATATGTAGTGACCCGACTCAAAACACACTAAAAATGCATCTATTATGAGAAACAATTCATTTTTTTTCGATGAATTCTATCTAAAAGAAAGAGTTGAGAGATGCAATCTTTCTAAAACAATTCTTTCCTTCAAAACAAGAACATACAAAAAAAAATCTTATCTTATGAGAACTCAGAATGATCAATTTCTCAGAAAGAAATCCCTTTATTATTCAAGATCAAAACTACAAACAAACATTCTCCAAAAGAAAACTACAATTTCTAGAAATTACACTCAAAACAAAAAACACTAATTTCGAGATCTAAAAATTCTATGAATTAAATCTGAAATCAAAACTTCAAATATTTTGAGGAAGTTTTTCTTAGTTTGTAATCTAACTAAGAAATTATTTGTTGAAATGAGAAAAAACTCAAAAACATCCAATTATTGTTTTTTAAGTGAAATTCAAAACTTAATGAAAAAGTTGTTAAAGATTTGCAAATGAGAAAATGGGACCTAATTCTCATAAAACAATTTCTGCTATGAAGTCAAAGACTTAGCAAGAAAAAAATGAAATACCAGTGATCTAAGGCATACATAGGTTTTTGATCTTTGAGTGACACAAAGACAAAGAAAAAATCACTTATAACATGCAGATCTTATAGAAAATCATTCAAAACTTAAAAAAGCTGAAAGAAACTCTCACACAAAGCTTTCTGATAGAAATACAAGTCTGGGTATATACTGAGAATCTGGCAAGCCAATCCTAGAAAGAGAATTTATGTTTTTCAAAGAAATTTCTCAAGGAACGCAGGTTTTAGTGTAAATAGGTGCGGTGCCGCACTATGTATACAGAAAAATAGCAGAGATGACCACACTATGCCTAAGGACAAAGTGCGAAGAACAAAAAACTTAAAGAAAAATAAAAATTTCTAAAGCACTTTTCAGGAATTCTACAGGAATAAATTACCCAAGCCAGTATCAATCAATCAAAATCAGAAAAATAATTGCACAAGTCAAAAAATAAAAGAAAACAAAGTTCAAGATCCATTCCCCAGCGGAGTCGCCATTTTGTTGGATGGATAAATCATTCTTACGGACAAGACAGATCTCCCCAGTATCCTACGATAACTAGCAACAAACAGACAGATGTAAACTACTTTCTCTAGATTATATTTGATCTAGAATTATCTATAATGAAGGATTTAGGACTTACCTACAGTCCAGCGTTGATCGTAGTCTTCTTTCCTATCGCTTTGAATACGTCTCCTTTCGGGATCTGCAATAAAAAAGATGAAAGAATCAGAAGCACCTGCATAATATAGATTAATTAATAAACCAGAAATCTATCTTGATGATCAAGGAAATCAAGAAATAAGTCATTTAAATAAACAACTCATTGAGAAAATAGGATCCATTTGTATTATCGTTGATGAAAGAAGGAGCCTTACAACCGCGTTCGCCTTGATGTCGTAGAGGTCCTTCTGGGGTTTGGAACAAGCGTTTCCTCTACTTTGACAAGCCTTTGCACTCTCTCAACTAACATACACATGAGTGTGTGATCATTCCCATATGGTAATCAGTTAAGAGAGTTTGAGTTTTTCCAGTAATTCTCCTCAAAAAATCTCAAAGCCTAACTCCCCTTGAGGCTGAACTATGGCCTCAATTTATAGCAAAAGAGAAGAGGTTGTAGCTCCAAATAAGAGGGGATAGAATCCTCTTTCAAGGTATTAAGTTCCACATACCAAGGGGTAGGCTTCTTTAATGGAGGGATGAATGTACATGAAAGGAGCGAAATTTCCACCAAATAATTGCTTCAAGAAGCTTCCAGATTTAACTAGCTGGGCTTCCAAATTTTACTTCCGCCTTCATTTTACCTTTTACAAGAAGCTACACCTTTAATGAAAAAAAAGTGCGGTCGGTTCCACATGTTCTAGAACAAACAAATGCGGCACTGCGGGTAATACTAAGAGAAAGTGCGGTACAAGTATTTTTATGACTTTTATAAGCTTTTCTCTCAATTTCAAGGCTTGGTTTTAGGAACTTGATGTTTTTAGACTTCTAAGGGAGTATTGTATGAGTAATGATGAACCCATACAGACATTAAAGCATCATGGTGACAATTTTAGTGTAACAGGAAGTTTTCAAGAAAGGCATGGAAACTAAGATGGATGGTTTGAAGAAAGGTGTGGAATCTAAGATAGATGGTTTGAAGAATGGCATGGAAGCTAAGATGGATGGCATGGAAGCTGGCATGGAATCTGTTAGCGCTTGAATCTACCTTAGGCTGAAATAAGGTAAAACTCAAGGCAACATCAAACCAAGCTTAGCCTCGTAGCTAGCCCTACGAGGACAGGAGAGGGCTCTCTCCGGGTCTATCTCGGAAAAAGGTCTTCAAAGGGGTTGAGATGACCTACAATGGATGCTGATTTTAGGCTAGTAAATAGATAGGAAGGTTTGATTTTGATTTTTAGGAGGTTTTGTTGAAAAATGGGAAAGACAATTTTTGGGCTAGGGGATGAGACCAATTTCTTGAAGAGTTCAAGCTGGGGCGAGGTAGGCAATCGCTTTGATGTCTTGGATCAAATGAATGGATTGAATAGATAGCTGAGGAGTTGAAGAGAGAAAGAGAGAACAAGGATTCTCTTCAAACTAAAGAAAAACATGTAAAACTAAACAAAAGTCTAAGGCAGAACATCAGCATATTAATGAATTCTACCTCAATTACTCATTTGTTTAATTTAGAAGCAGAGAGAATGGAAATGACATACACATAACATTAATGAAACTTAAAATAACATGAGAAGAAACATCATCAAAACTCAGAAGCCACAAGAATCACAACAAGTGCTGCAAAACTCTGGTCTTTCCTTTGCCAAACACTGAAAGATGGATATACAATGGAGTGCCAAACTTTTCCCAAGAGTCCAACCCTGAAAGTGTCTCAGAAAATACAATAAATAGACAAGTCTAACCCCTTCCCATGCCTCTATGGGTCGAGCTCATGCTTCTAGGAGCATTTTGAACCAATTCTAAACAAAGAGCTAAAATCTAGGCAGCCAAACAACTTGCCTCTATATGCTAGGAAACTGATCCATTCACTTAATTTTCACTTTTTAGTGAATGAATCATCTAGAAAAAGTAAATACATGCCAAAATTACATCATTTTTATCAAATTACATCAATCTAGGTCAAAAATTACATCAAGAGATGAAACTAGTCCAAACTGGCCGAATTTCTGAGCTGGAAGGTGAAAAATAGGCTAATTTCCTCTATGCGCCGCGCTCAAAAGCTCTATGTGCCACGCTACTTTGGACCTGATTTTGGAGCACTTTCCGAAGTCAAAATCAAGCTCATGATAGCTTTTTGGAAATATCTGGATGCCTTCTATCCAACCCAGTGGAATTTTCTGATTTGGATCTCATTTACCCCTCCAAAACTTCATTTTCCCAAGACTACTTCCTGCTGGTGCAAAAGGTGGCAGAAAGGTGATTTTCATAGTGTTTTTGGCCCTTTTGATCATCCAGAACTTGATGAAATGCTTCGGCCATTTCTGAGCATGCATAAATTACCATGAAAAATCCAAAAATATCAAGTTTTCCTCCAGAAGGTGTCCCAATTATAAGCGTGCGTTGGGTGGCGCGACGCGTCGGGCGAAAAAACCTGTTTTGAGACCAAAATTTTCAAAAATGACAAAAAATTCTCCAAATTTGCTGAAATTCGGAGTGAAGATCCCCCATCATGCCTCATGCTCAGCCAACGAAGCCTCGGCCAAGATTCGGAGTGGATCAGGCCTCTTTCGCCGTTTCAGTGCTTTGCTCAACCTTGCCTTCAGGATCTTCATTTTAGCTTTGCAAACGTGAGTACGGGCCCAATAGTGATTTTTCATATGACGGAGCATGTCTTTGTCTCTATTGGCCTTTTCTAAGAGCTTCTCTAGATGAATGTTGACATGCGTAAGGCAAGTTTCTCGCTCAAATGGTGTCATGTCACTTGGTCTCTTCCGGGCCAATTGTCGATCTTCACGGATTTGCCGCAACTCTACAAGTGTGTGCTGATCCTCCAGCTGTTTATTACGCTGCTCCAAGTAATCTATCACCCACTGAGCTCTCTATAATTTCTCATTCAATGTGTCAATCTCGGCTTTTTTCTCCTGGATGATCTCTTTCAATTTCGAGCTAGGAGAGCTCACATCAACATCGATGAGTATAAAATCAGTGCCTCGGCCTCCTGAAGGGCCCTCATCGTGCATAGGGCTCTTGCCTCTCTCCTGAACCTATACCTATGCTGATGTTGAAGGCGATAACCCTTCCACACCATGTGGAGATAGTACTCGCGCTGTTGATGAAGTCAACGAGACCCCTTCCACCATGGGTGGAGATAGTACTCGTCGTGTCGCTGCAAATAAGGCTCTGTGGCCTCGCTGATATGTCACATACACTGGAGCACTGATATTCTCAGTCTCAGGAACCTCAAACTGGTGTGAAGGTTCAGCCTCATCATGAACAACCTCGGGAGGAGGCTGCGGCGCTGCAAAGAAGTCACGGGAAACGAACTCATCCTATGTGATGCCCTGCTGTGCGAGCTGATGTGCCACCATGATTTTGATGAGCGCGTAATGGTAAATACTGTTATGCTGCTGTGTTGGTGTCTTCTTCTGCACAAGGACCCTCATCCGCTCTATCTTATGGTACATGAAGTATGGAATGCTCATCAACCGCACTCTCGTGAAATGCATCAACAGTCGGATGTGATATGCATACAAGCGTGAAAATCGCCCTTCACAACTGAAATAATGAATTATGAGTTTCATCAATGGTGCATACTCATCCTTCAGAAATCGGAATGGAAATACCCTGCTCAGCTGCCTCATATATCCAGGTCTGATATATGGCTCATAATAGGCTCTATCCAACTGCTGCCACTTATTCCACTCTTCCCTGATGTTTGGTATCCTAGTCGCCTCTGAAATGGTCTCTGGTGACAAAGTAAAATCCACCCCAGCAAGGTTTACACGACCGTTATGCAAATGTAGGACAAATAGGCGAGCTAACTCATGATGATGCTGAGTTCGGGCAATCATCTCACAATACTGGAGACATGACTGACGTTGAAAACAATCCATTGCAAGCGGGCAAGCCTGCAACTGTGTCAAAGAAGTGGGTTCTTCCCTGACATGCCTGCCACTTTTATGAGATCTCCTTGGCACATTAACCTCTATAGATGAATCACTGTCCTGATCATATCCCTTCTCATATGCTGAATCTGTCTCTGACATGGTGCTGAAATGTATGAAAAATATATGCTGATATGGTTATAATGAAAACAAGAGTTTGGTGTATGTTTCAATGTCACATGTGCCACATATATGATAAGGGGCTGTAGGAAATGTCATAGTGGGAAGAGGGTTGACAAGTGAGTTTTAAGTGACAGAGTAGTCACACCTCACTCTTTGGGGAATTATGGGATTTGGGGATTCTACAAGTGAATAGGAATGAGTGTAGTGATGGGGGGGGTAGTTATTAGGAACAAGAGTGAAAATAAAATGGCAACATATATATGAGTCAAATGAAATCAAGGACAAAGAAATAGTCCTTACAGTGTCTGAAAATTAGGCTTTGTCAATGGAGGGATATGGGAATAAGTAATAGGGTTTGGGAACTCAAAACATGGGAACAAAATGGTATTAGGGATATGGGATAGTGAATATAGGAGAGGGAATGTGGTGTAATATTGTGACAAGTATGATATTCAATAGCAAGAGCATGTATGTCAATGAAATAAGTTTTGAAACACCAACTTCCACGTTTTGAAGGACCTCCCTTTAAACCCTTGGAGCAATTTTGGATGTAAACATGGGGTTTAAATTTTCACCATTAAAACACTAAACCCTTGCTTCCAAACCATAGCAACATAATTTAAAACCATTGAACGAGCTTGGATAACTTACTTGAAGGAGATAGCAATGAATCCAAATCGATTTCACACCAAGCAGATTTGATTTTTTGGCCTTAAGGCTCTAAGTGCCGCGCGCAACCCCAATGCGCCGCGGCCTTTGGGTCCGCCGCGCCAGTTAAATTTCACACTATAAAAATTTTCCCAGTGCGTCACGCGCATTCTATGCACCACGCCTACTCCGTGTGCGCCACGCTGAAACTTCCAACACAGTCACGACCCTTGCAAACTGCGATTTGTTCTTCCACTTCCAAATTCGACTTTGCAATGAGAATTTATGAATGTAATTTGACACAAATGATTTATATAACCTTGGAAAATATCTTGCAAGAGTTGGTTTTGATTTTTACTTCCTCCACAACCCATTTTATAATGTTTTTCATTTGGCATTTTGTCATTTAATGAAACTCTGTCTTCTGGCTTTTCACTGATTTTCTGAGTTTGGACTGATGAAATTAGTTGATTTTTGCAGGGATGTTGGCGTTGGACCTGGGCAAAGGAAAACCAGAGCCTGCTTTGAAAACTCCATGGTGAAAAAAAACATGATTATTACAAAAAATGAATTCGACAATTTCTTATTCAAAACAGAGTTTTGAACAAGAAATGTCCTCAAATGTGTTTGATGATGAAAATTTGAGCTAAGAACCTCTTTGAAAACCGTCCTCATGGCCTGCGGGCACTTATTAAACATATCAAAAGACTGAACCCTAGACTCTAAAACTAAAAGACTCTTGTTGACCAAAATAATCGTTTATGACCACGAATGACGTGAACTGAACTTCGATGAAAGATGAGGAGTTTTAAATAACCCAGCAGGTACAAGCATGAGGGAATAAAAGAAGACCAAACCCTTTCGTCAGTCAATCGCATGCCCCTAGCGAAATGCAATGAAGTGAAGTGAGCGAGACACCTAAAAATGATATGCAAAAAGCGAAATGGTCTCTGACGGAGGGCTGTAAGGACGGACTCTAACATTGGCTCCAATGGGGATGGTAGCTCCAAGGAGATGCCAAGAACGACAGATCTCTGGAAGAGCTAGACAGTGCCTTCGTCCATTGGGCTATGGAGTCCATTATTTTGACAAAACACTCAAGACTTTGACTTATTTTATTGACTGAAACTCGACTAAACCGACTCAAATTTGAAACTGAACAAACTGAAATACCGACTCTATAAACTGAAACCAAACTGACCTCCGTCCTTCTTCAGAATTATAGCCTTCACTCTGGGCCCCAGACTGAAGAAAAGACATCATCACACACTTGCGATGAAACTGAAATGAAATGATATGTACAATGGTGATGCATACAGCAGAAAATACTCAAAAATGGTACCTCTTGAGCAGCCGACCATTGACCGGCCCTCCAGGACAATCATCTCCATTCATCTCCTTCAAAAGAAATGCATTTTGACCCCGATATGCTGCGATCTTAAAAGGACCTTTCCAAATATTTTCAAATTTGCCGTGCTTACCCTTGTCTTCATTTCGAGCATCCCACTTCAAGACCACCTCATCCAGCTGAAAATTATCTGCTTTCGCCTTCTTGTCATAAATCTTCTTAATGCGCTCCTGCAACTTGAATGTATTTTGAAAGGCCTCCTCCCTTGTCTGCTGTAAGTGAATCATTTGGTTTATCCTTCTTTGCATGGGATCTTCCTCACTACCGGCTTCCTGAAGCAGTTTGACCACCGGGACAGCAAGAGAGGTAGGAAAAACTGTGTCTACCCCATATACCAACTCAAAAGGAGACATGCCAATGGATTTTTTCTGACCTACCCGATCAGCCCAAAGCGCATTTACTAACTTCTTGTGCCATCCTTTCTTATTGATTTCTAGCAATTTATTAATGATGTTGACCAAAGACTTATTAGAATATTCTGCCAATCCATTTCCTTGCGGATGGTAGGCAGTTGAGTGTCCCAAGTTGATGTTATACTTATTGCAAAATTCAACCATCCTTTTTGACTTGAAGGCCGCTGCATTATCTGTGATTATCTTACTAGGACAACCAAAACATGACAGAATGTTATTCTCAAGAAAAGAAATAATTACCGCATCCATAGCTTGTCTGGTGGGAATTTCCTCGATCCACTTCGTGAAGTAATCCGTTGCTGTCAATATCCATCTATGCTGACCTGAAGATGCCGGATGGATTTCTCCAATGAAATCCAATCCCCACTGCTGAAATGGTGCACTAACTTCAATTGGTTTAAGAGGCAAAGGCTGTAATTTCTGCTTCCCTTCGAAAATTTGACATTCGTGACAATTCATAATAGCCTTATATACATCAGAAAATAAAGTAGGCCAATAGTATCCCGCTCTCAGAATCTTATTAGCTATGGTTTTCCAAAATAGATGGCCCCCGCAGTCTCCTTTATGAAAGTCCTCCAAAACTCTTTTGGCTTCTTCCTCTACCAAACAATTCAATAACATTCCACCAGGGTCTTTCCAATATAATGCAGAATTCAAAATACAAAACTTTGCAGCCCTCAACTTCAAGGTTCTACTCTTATTTCTAGGCATCCCGGGTGGTGGAGACAAATTCTGAAGTACATATAAAATGTCAGCATACCAAGGGGAAGAAACAAAGATATCAGATAGCTGAAATGATGCACTTTCCTCATCCTCATCAGACATAACAACGATCAAATTTATGTCTAAAGCATGCAGATTTGTTTCGGCCATGAGCTTTGCTAGTCCTTGTCCTTTAATCAACTTGGTGGGTTTAATCTCCACATCATACTCTAACAACGCAGCGATCCACTTACCCCGTCTTCCTTCCGGATCTGCTTGTACCAAAACATCTTTCACCGCAGCATTAGGAACATAAGCGATAATATGGGAATGCAGTATATACACACGAAAATCTTTCAATGCCTTCACAAGAGCTAGAGCCTGCTTCTCAATGATGTTGTATTTTAAGGCTCCATCCCTTATAATTCAACTGAAAAAAGAAATGGGCTTCTCAAATCCATCTCTTTTCTGCATTAAAACAACTGCCAAAGTGTGCTCAGAAGCAAATGAAAACAAAATGAAGTCTTGTGTGTAATCCGGGCTGATTAAAATGGGAGCTGAAGAAAGAGCTAACTTTACCAAATTGAATGATTTCACCGCCTCTTCTGTCCACTTCACTTGGCTGTCCTTTTTCAATATGTTTGTGATCTCTCTAAGATGCTCAGCAAGATTTGGAATGAAACGACGCAGAAAATTCATCTTACCATTAAATGATTGTATTTCTTTCTTGTTACGGGGCTGTTCAATTTGCTGGATTGCTTCAACACGTGCCGGGTCAACACGAATGCCGTCTTTTGAGATGATGTGGCCAAGAAGTTTTCCTTCATCCATGGAAAACAAGCTCTTTTTCGGATTCAGCGAAATGCCATACTTTCTGCACTTCTGAAAAACAACTCTCAAATGATATAAATGCTCTTCATCAGAATTGGAAAACACGGTTAAATCATCAAGGTAAACAACAAGGAAAACATCTTTCTCATTAGCGAAAGCCATATCCATTGCCCGCTGAAATGTTGCACCCACATTCTTCAAACCAAATGGCATTTTGGCATAGTGGAATGTCCCCCACGGAGTGGTGAAAGTAGTCTTGTCTCTGTCATCCTCTTGAACCAAAATTTGATTATATCCTAAATAGCCATCGAGTAGTGACATCCGTGATACTCCAACTACTCGTTGAAGAATATGGTCCATTTTCGGCAGCGGATAGTTCTCCTTTAATGACACCTTATTCAAATTTCTGAAATCAATACACAACCGGATCTCACCTATCTTTTTCCTCAAGGACACCAAATTGGAAATCCAATTAGAAAATCTGATAGGTACAATGATTCCTGACTTATACAACCTGTTTACCTCCTTCTCAATCGATGGTAGCAGCTTCGGATTCATTCTCCTCAACTTTTGACGGAAAGGCTTCTGATTAGGCTTGATTGGAATAGTATGCTGAATTATACTCATATCATAAGTCTTTAGATCTGAATAATCCCACGCAAAAGCATCAGCAAATGAAGACAACAAACTCACATATTCAGCTCTTACCTCCGGTGACAATGACTTGGATAACTTTACCATCTTGGGGTTTTCAGCTGTCCCAATATTTACTTCTTCAACACCTTTTTCAGTCGGCCTCAATGTCGATTTGTAGGCTACGTCATCTTGATCAAAGAGTTCCTCTAAAGGAATCAATCCTTTAGGAATGATGTTATCCTTAAGCTGCAGCACTTCCATCTGATTTATTTGCATATCATCATTACCATCATCATGTTCTGTATCTATGGAAGTATCTTTAAACTTACCCTTGTTTTGCAGGAAATCATTAATCTCCTCATCGTCCTGAAAAACTTGCCAACATCTCTAATTATCCGGAATGGTAGGGCGGTGCTTCACATGGATCTCGAACTTATTGCTGGAATTCATTGGGATTTTTAAATTTCTTGCTGCTTTAGCAAGTCCATCAGCAACACCATTTTTGATGCGAGGCACACACATCAAGGTATAGTCTGAAAATAACTTCAAGATGTCTAAAACTGCATTACGGTAAGCCCTCATGCGAGGATGCTTGGCTTGAAACTCACCCTTTACCTATTTTATCACCAATTCAGAATCACCATAGACTGCAATTCTTTTCGCGTTCAGCTTTCTTAGAATCTTTAGGCCAGCAATCAGAGCCTCATACTCAGCCTCATTGTTAGAACAATCAAATGCTAGTTTGTAGGAACATACTTGCACATTGCTCGGCACCTTATTCGGAGCGGAAAATGGACTGCGTACCCAAATACCAATTCCAGCACCATCACTACCAACTGCGCCATCGAAATCCATGGTCCAAAGACCATCTTCATCATCCTCTAAGTGCTGAAATTGCGCCAGCTCTGTTTTTTCTGTTTGCTGCCCATCATCTTTAGCTGATTTCTCAACAGTAGCTAGCTTTTCTTGTCTTTCTTTCTACAGAACTTCTCTGAAATTCTTGGTAATCTCTGGTATATCTTCTGCTTGAACTAACTGACTATCTATATCATTAAAACTATCAGAAAACAAAACAAAAGACTCTAAGTCTGTATGTACATAATTTACAGGGTGATTGATTGGTTTCTCCTTGCTTGTTATCATGTATTTCATCTTCTGTTCTCGATATAACTTTCTCATTTGGCCAAAGACAGGAATTGTTGCATAGGAGAAATCTAGCTGTAGTGTACCTTTCAACTTTGCTCCCCAAGATCTAGAAAGGAGCATCCCAAATCGGGGAGGAATGTCTGCCACAACCACATCCATGAAGACATTCTTCGCAAGAATCTGATCTAAACTAACAACCAAATCTTTGATGAGCCCGATACATCTCACTCGGCTGGAATCAAATGAGTACAAATCATGGTACTTCCTTGTAATGTCTAAACCCAAATTTTCCATGATTGCTTTTGGCATTAGATTGTGCAAAGCACCGGAATCGAACATGGCATTATGCAATACAAATTCATGCAACCTCAAACTGATATAAAAGGGAGGAACATCGCTGTCAGGGGACTCACCATCTAAAGCAGGCCCAAATATCAATTCAGGCTGATCATCTTCAATATTCACCGTGTCAAACATTGGATCAAAATTCAGAATTTTAGAGACTTGACCTCTATAACTGTTGTTCTTCATAATTTCTGTCAAGGGAATAGATACCTTCAATTTAGAAATTTCATTCTCCAAACTAAAAGCTGAAACCTTTTCGACCTCTTTGACTGGAACTTCTTTCCTTTCAGCCTTATCCTTCAATACGCTTGGCTGATTTGACTTTTCTGCTGATGATGATTTGTTAGCTGCGAGATCAATTGTCTCTTTTCCTTTCTTCTCTGCTACAGGTGAATATATCTTCGATGCTGAAGCCTCTTTTCTCTTCTGAATTGGGTTTATGGGCACATCTCTATTTCTTAATGAGTATTGCTTCTGCTGAGCGGACAAAGCATTCATATACCCTCTTTGGTATTCATCTGATTCTTCCTCAAGAGCTGCATCATTTGCTAAAATAAATCCTCATCTTTCTGTGCAGCTGAACTTTCTGCATACTCTTCATCTTCAGTGATGTAAATGGGCAAATCATCAGGAGTAAAAATGTGATTTTCTTCTCCCACTACATCATCTTCGTCATCTGAATTCTGACCAACAAAATTCTGCTGAAGAGGTGTTTTAACTTGCTGCTGGGCTGCCGGCTCTTATGCTCTCTGTTCACGTTGTTTAATTCTGAACTGTGGCTGCTGCTGGCCACAGTAGTTGGGATTTCGAATCTGCGGTTCAGGCTTATCAAGCGTCATTCTTTTGAACATTTTTTCCATTTCACGAAGCAAGTGCTGATCTGATGTAGATGTGGAAGCTTCTTCCTTTATGGTCACTCTCTTCTCTGCTTTCAACCTGGCTCTCTTATCATTCAAATTCGCCTCAACACTAACAACAATCTTCTGCATATCTTCCAAGGTAGGCGGATCTCTGTCTCGTAATGAATAAGCCATCTCTGGATCGAAACCATCCGGGAATTTAAGGAGAGCTGACTTTCTAGATGGTCTTAAGTCATCTGGAATTGCATTATAAACCGCATTGAATCTGATAATATAGTCTTGAATGGGCTCACCAGGATTGCGCTTGATGTTGTTATATTCGGCATTGATCTGAAGTGGATCTTTTTTAATTTCCCAACGATCTAGAAACTATTGGTGAAGTTCTGCCATTGTAGTAATGCTTCTTGCTGGCAAAGCTCTAAACCATTTTCTTACCTCCCCTCCGAAAGTTTGCACAAAAAGTCTCATGGTTACATTCTCTTCATCGATCTCATGAAGATCGAAAAAGTCTGCCATCTTATCTACATGCTGTTGTGCCGGAAGACTCTGCGGAGTGCCATCAAATATTGGAATCTTTCTCTGATAATCTGCAGGCATATCATTCAACTGCTGCGGTAACACGAGAGGAGAAAATCGAGCAGCCATTGCTCTCGGCGGAGTTATAATCTTTCTTGGAGAAATAGGTGGAGTGGGAGCAGTAGATGAACGAGGTGTATGCGTTGGAGATGGAGGAGGAACTACCGTTGATTGCTGATCAGAGATCTCAAGCTGTACAGGAATGGTAGGGATAAAGGGAGGTTCAGTGGGAATCTGTGAACCGGATGCAATTTCAGATGGCCCAAGAGTTTCGGATGCAGATTCAATAAACTCAGGAATATTAGTTGCCACAATGGAGTTTTGAAGATTCAGAATGTAATTATCAATGGATCGATTAGCTTGTTCAACCTCAAGATACTTAATGAATTCGGGATTGATGACGGTAGAACCAGTAGTGCTTTCGGACTTGGTTTCAAACAATGATAACTCGAACTGATCGTCAAACTCAATATCTTCAATGTATTCAAAAACAGTGGGGTATGAGTGAGATTTGACCAAAGGAATGATGGGAGCTTCTCGACGGAAAATTCTTGGGATTAGGTTGGGGTTTTCATATACTGGAGGCGGATTTGGATCAGGATTTGATCTAGTATGCCTTTTTGAAGCCAGTGTATTGATCTATTAAAAAAAAACCAAAGGACACAACCGATTATTTTCAGCCTATCGACTTCTAGACTCAATCATCCAAAAGTCTAGATCGAACAAGTGTACTGGGGTAATTTGCAAATCAAATGCTGCATTCACAAGCTAAACCAGAGATCGACTGAAGCAACGTTTATCTACTTCCGCTTATGCATAGCAAAAGCGTTTCGAAAGCTACCTGGCGTGACTTCAGACTCCGTCTATAACTCATGAAATGAACACACCAACAAGCAAACCATTGAGATTATATGTCCCCAGTATGGTCGCCACTATGTTAGCGCTCGAATCTACCTTAGGCTGAAATAAGGTAAAACTCAAGGCAACATCAAACCAAGCTTAGCCTCGTAGCTAGCCCTACGAGGACAGGAGAGGGCTCTCTCCGGGTCTATCTCGGCAAAAGGTCTTCAAAGGGGCTGAGATGACCTATAATGGATACTGATTTTAGGCTAGTAAATAGATAGGAAGGTTTGATTTTGATTTTTAGGAGGTTTTGTTGAAAAATTGGAAAGACAATTTTTGGGCTAGGGGATGAGACCAATTTCTTGAAGAGTTCAAGCTGGGGCGAGGTAGGCAACGACTTTGATGTCTTGGTTCAAATGAATGGATTGAATAGATAGATGAGGAGTCAAAGAGAGCAAGAGAGAACAAGGGTTCTCTTCAAACTAAAGAAAAACATGTAAAACTAAACAAAAGTCTAAGGCAGAGCATCAACACATCAATGAATTCTACCTCAATTACTCATTTGTTTAATTTAGAAGCAGAGAGAATGGAAATTACATACACATAACATTAATGAAAATTACAATAACATGAGAATAAACATCATCAAAACTCAGAAGCCACAAGAATCCCAACAAGTGCTGCAAAACTCTGGTCTTTCCTTTGCCAAAAACTAAAAGATGGATATACAATGGAGTGCCAAACTTTTCCCAAGAGTCCAACCCTGAAAGTGTCTCAGAAAATACAATAAATAGAAAATTCTAACCCCTTCCCATGCCTCTAGGGGTCGATCTCATGCTTCTAGGAGCAGTTTGAACCAATTCTAAACAAAGAGCTAAAATCTATGCAACCAAACAACTTGCCTATATATGCTAGGAAACTGATCCATTCACTTAATTTTCACTTTTTAGTGAATGAATCATCTAGAACAAGTAAATAAATGCCAAAATTACATCATTTTTATCAAATTACATCAAGCTAGGTCAAAAATTACATCAAGAGATGAAACTAGTCCAAACTGGCCGGATTTCTGAGCTGGAAGGTGAAAAATAGGCTAATTTCCTCTATGCGCCGCGCTCAAAATCTCTATGCGTTGTGCTACTTTGGACCTGATTTTGGAGCACTTCCCGAATTCAAAATCAAGCTCATGATAGCTTGTTGGAAAGCTCTAGATGTCTTCTATCCAACCCAAGTGGAATTTTCTAATTTGGAGCTCATTTACACCTCCAAAAATTCATTTTCCCAAGACTACTTCCTGCTGGTGCAAAAGGTGGCAGAAAAGTGATTTTCATAGTGTTTTTGGCCCTTTTGATCATCCAGAACTTGATGAAATGCTTCGTCCATTTTTCAGCATGCATAAATTACCATGAAAAATCCAAAAATATCAATTTTTCTTCCAGAAGGTGTCCCAATCATAAGCGCGCATCGGGTGGCGCGACGCGTCGGGCGAAATAACCTGTTTTGAGACCAAAATTTTCAAAAATGACAAAAACTTCTCCAAATTTGCTGAAATTTGGAGTGAATATCCCCCATCATTCCTCATGCTCAGCCAATGAAGCCTCGGCCACGATTCGGAGCGGATCAGGCCTCTTTCACCATTTCAGTGCTTTGCTCAACCTTGCCTTCAGGATCTTCATTTTAGCTTTGCAAACGTGAGTACGGGCCCAATAGTGATTTTTCATATGAAGGAGCATGTCTTTGTCTCTATTGGAATTTTCCAAGAGCTTCTCCAGATGAATGTTGACATGCGTAAGGCAAGTTTCTCGCTCAAATGGTGTCATGTCACCTGGTCTCTTCCGGGCCAATTGTCGATCTTCACGGATTTGCTGCAACTCTACAAGTGTGTGCTGATCCTCCAGCTGTTTATTACGCTGATCCAAGTAATCTATCACCCACCAAGCTCTCTACAATTTCTCAGTCAGTGTGTCAATCTCGGCTTTTTTCTCCTAGATGATCTCTTTCAGTTTCGACCTAGGAGAGCTCACATCAACATCGATGAGTATAAAATCAATGTCTCAGCCTCCTGAAGGGCCCTCATCGTGTATAGGCCTCTTGCCTCTGTCCTGAACCTATAACTGTGTTGATGTCGAAGGTGAGACCCCTTCCACACCATGTGGAGATAGTACTCGCGCTGTTGATGAAGTCAACAAGACCCCTTCCACCCCGGGTGGAGATAGTACTCGTCGTGTCGCTGCAAATAAGGCTCTGTGGCCTCGCTGATATGTCACATACACTGGAGCACTGATATGCTCAGTCTCAGGAACCTCAAACTGGTGTGAAGGTTCAGCCTCATCATGAACAACCTCGGGAGGAGGCTGCGGCGCTGCAAAGAAGTCACGGGAAACGAACTCATCCCATGTGATGCCCTGCTGTGCGAGCTGATGTGCCACCATGATTTTGATGAGCGCGTAATGGTAAATACTGTTATGCTACTGCGTTGGTGTCTTCTTCTACACAAGGACCCTCATCCTCTCTATGTTACTGTACATGAAGTATGGAATGCTCATCAACCGCACTCTCGTGAAATGCATCAACAGTCGGATGTGATATGCATACAAGCGTGAAAAGCGCCCTTCACAACTGAAATAATGAATGATGAGTTTCATAAATGGTGCATACTCATCCTTCAGAAATCGGAATGGAAATACCCTGCTCAGCTGCCTCATTTATCTAGGTCTGATATATGGCTCATAATAGGCTCTATCCAACTGCTGCCGCTTATTCCACTCTTCCCCGATGTTTGGTATCCCAGTCGCCTCTGAAATGGTCTCTGGTGACAAAGTAAAATCCACCCCAGCAAGGTTTACATGACCGTTATGAAAATGTAGGACAAATAGGCGAGCTAACTCATGATGATGCTGAGTTCGGGCAATCATCTCATAATACTGGAAACATGACTGACGCTGAAAAACAATCCATTGCAAGCGGGCAAGCCTGCAAATGCGTCAAAGAAGTGGGTTCTTCCCTGACATGCCTGCCACTTTTGTGAGATCTCCTTGGCACATTAACCTCTGTAGATGAATCACTATCCTGATCTTATCCCTGCTCATATGCTGAATCTGTCTCTGACATGGTGCTGAAATGTATGACAAGTATATGCTGATATGGTTATGATGAAAACAAGAGTTTGGTGTATGTTTCAATGTCACATGTGCCACATATATGATAAGGGGCTGTAGGAAATGTCACAGTGGGAAGAGGGTTGAAAAGTGAGTTTTAAGTGACAGAATAGTCACACCTCACTCTTTGGGGAATTTACAAGTGAATAGGAATGAGTGTAGTGATGGGGGGGGGGGTAGTTATTAGGAACAAGAGTGAAAATGAAATGGCAACATATATATGAGTCAAATGAAATCAAGGACAAATAAATAGTCCTTGCAGTGTCTGACAATTAGGCTTTGTCAATGGAGGGATGTGGGAATAAGTAATAGGGTTTGGGAACTCAAAACATGGGAACAAAATGGTATTAGGGATATGGGATAGTGAATATAGGAGAGGGACTGTGGTGTAATATTGTGACAAGTATGATATTCAATAGCAAGAGCATGTATGTCAATGAAATAAGTTTTGAAACACCAACTTCCACGTTTTGAAGGACCTCCCTTTAAACCCTTGGAGCAATTTTGGATGTAAACATGGGGTTTAAATTTTCACCACTCAAACACTAAACCCTTGCTTCCAAACCACAATAGCATAATTTAAAACCATTGAACAAGCTTGGATAACTTACTTGAAGGAGATAGCAATGAATCCAAATCGATTTCACACCAAGCAGATTTGATTTTTTGGCCTAAAGGCTCTAAGCGCTGCGCGCAACCCCAATGCACCACGGCCTTTGGGTGCGCCGCGCCAGTTAAATTTCACACTATAAAAATTTTCCCAGTGCGCCGCGCGCATTCTATGCGCCGCGCCTACTCCGTGTGCGCCGTGCTGAAACTTCCAACACAATCACGGCCCTTGCAAACTGCAATTTTTTCTTCCACTTCCAAATTCGACTTTGTAATGAGAATTTATGAATGTAATTTGACACAAATGATTTATATAGCCTTGGAAAATATCTTGCAAGAGTTGGTTTTGATTTTTACTTCCTCCACAACCCATTTTGTAATGTTTTTCATTTGGCATTTTGTCATTTAATGAAACTCTGTCTTTAGGCTTTTCACTGATTTTCTAAGTTTGGACTGATTAAATTAGTTGATTTTTGCAAGTATGTTGGCGTTGGACCTTGGCAAAGGAAAAATAGAGCCTGCTTTGAAGACTCCATGGCGAAAAAAAACATGATTATTACAAAAAATGAATTCAACAATTTCTTATTCAAAACAGAGTTTTGAACAAGAAATGTCCTCAAATGTGTTTGATGATGAAAATTTGAACTAAGAACCTCTTCGAAAACCATCCTCATGGCCTGGGGGCATTTATTAAACATATCAAAAGACTGAACCCTAGACTCTAAAACTAAAAGACTCTTGTTGACCAAAATAATCATTTATGACCATGAATGACGTGAACTGAACTTCGATGAAAGATGAGGAGTTTTAATTAGCCCAACAGGTACAAGCATGAGGGAATACAAGAAGACCAAACCCTTTCGTCAGTCAATGGCATGCCCCTAGCGAAATGCAACGAATTGAAGTGAGCGAGACACCTAAAAATGATATGCAAAAAGCGAAATGATCTCTGACGGAGGGCTGTAAGGACCGACTCTAACAGAATCTAAGATGGATGACATGGAAGCTAAGATGGAAAACATGAAGAATGATCTAAAAGCAGACATGGAAGGTTTGAAAAATTTGATACAAGAAATGTTTCCTAATGGTGAAGAGATAGTAGAGGAATCTCATGATGAGAACAAAATAAATGTTAATTGTGATTTCATAAACTCTAATGTTGGAGGGAAGAACCACCATATTCCAAAAATGGATATGAGGAAGTTTGATGGAAATGATCCTGTAACATGGATACTACAGATGGAGCAATATTTAGATATCAATAATGTGAAAAACACACAAAAGGTATGCATTACAACTTTACATTTAGAACAAAATAAATCTGTATGGTATCGATGGATTTGCTCCCGTAAAAAAATTGTCACTTTGTCAATTTTTACGGAGGAAATGATAGCACATTATGAGGATACAAAGAGCAACACTTTCTTTAGCCAATTGATAAATCTCAAACAAAAGTGTTCAGTGGGATTGAGGACTTCCAAAAATTGAATATAAGGGTAACTGATATTTTAGAGGAACAAAAGATTGATCTCTTCATAGGTACTTTAAAGGATAACATCCAACATGAAGTTCACCTTTTGGAGCCTGATTCATTGGAGAAGGCATTCAGGTTGGCAAGAAAAATTGAATGTAAAACTATGGCGACAAGGAAGCCTACCACTCACTTCTATAAAGATGGAAGTGTTGCTACTCCAAGATTTCCACAACCCACAAGGTTGACACCACAAAAATTGGAAGAAAAAAGAGCAAAAGGGCTTTGCTACAGTTGTGATAGCAAATACACTAAAGGTCATAAGTGTGCTGAGAAGAAATTATTTTACATAGATTGTGAAGAGGAAGAAGAAAATGAATAAGAAGAGGATATACACCAGGAACCAGCCCCAGAAGAGGAAGAAATGAATCCAACCATATCGTGTAATGCACTGGCAGGAATTACCACTCCTCAAACTCTCAAGATAAAAGGACAAATCAAGAAGAGAAAGGTAATAGTGTTGATTGATTCGGGTAGCACCCATAATTTTATTCATTGTAAGGTAGCCAAGGAATTAAATTGTTTCCTATACCCAGCACCAGAATGCCAAGTGATGGTTGCAAATGGAGGAACTATAAATTGCTCTGGGAAATGCCATAATATCAAGCTAACCATGGGGGAATATGTATTGACTAGTCCAATGCTTTCCATTCCTATGGGAGGTGCTGATGTTGTAGTAGGAGTACAATGGTTACAATCTTTGGGGATGGTAGCTTTTAATTTTCAAGAACTTTTCTTGAAATTTTTTTCAGAAGGAAAGGAAGTCAAATTACGGGGTATTGTAGGGAAGCCGGGAAAGATAATAAGCTCTAATGTCATGACAAAGCTTCTAAAGAAAGAACAACGAGGCGTAATTGCACAATTATGCTCACTAGAAGTTCCAACATCAAAATCATCTATTTCTGCATATCTCCAAAAAGTCTTGGACAATCATTCCAAGGTTTTTGAAACTCCAAAAGGACTCCCACCTATTCGTGATCATGATCATGCTATTCATTTGATTCCAGGAAGTGTTCCTCCAAACATCGGGCCTTATAGATATCCTTATGTCCAAAAGAGCGAAATTGAACGTATGATTGCAGAAATGTTAGAGGCAGGTATAATTCAACCTAGTCAAAGTTCTTTCTCTGCTTCTGTAGTATTGGTACACAAGAAGGATGGATCATGGCGCATGTGTCCGGATTATAGGGAGCTCAATAAGCTCACCATTAAAGATAAATTTCCCATTCATGTGATTGATGAATTATTGGATGAATTTCATGGAGCAATTTATTTTACCAAGTTGAATCTTCGTTCAGGATATCATCAAATTAGAATGAAGACTGAAGATATTCCAAAAACAACATTTCAAACTCATGAGGGTCATTATGAATTTTTGGTCATGCCTTTTGGCCTTACCAATGCACCTTCTACATTTCAAGGGTTGATGAATTTCATTTTCAAACCCTTCCTTAGAAAATTTGTGCTAGTATTTTTTGATGATATATTAATCTACAGCAGGTATTGGAAGGATAGTGTTCAACATGTTGACAAGGTGTAATATTCCGAAATTTTCACATCATATTTGGAATATTAGAGTCCTGGATTTTCTTAATGAATTAAGTAAATAAAAGGGTGGAGGGACCCACAATCCTCAATAAGAATAAATATCCACTTTGTGTGTGTGAATGTGGATTAAGTTAGACTAGATCTGCAAAAAGAGGTAGTTGAGCAACTACTAATGTGAATGAGATTGGAGATCATGTCTCATTTAATGAGAGAGATCATGGATGGTTGATTCAGTCAACTAAGATCTTGAATATGTCAAAAAAAGGGTCATTAAGCATTAATGATCAAGTGGTGGAGGAATGAAGCACACATGATGGAGGAGGTGTACATTGCACCTAGACTGTTTGGTCGATTTGGTCAAACAACGCAGTCCTACTTGGAGGATCTTGTCCACATGAGACTGCGTAGTTGAGATTAGGGCCAAGGCTTGGGATGGCTCAATCATTACAAAGTAGATGAAGGAAAAGGTGAAAGGCATCTTGGATTATTTTGATGTATGATCTTTTAGACCTAGAATTGTCAAGTAACATTCCACTGCAATCTTGGGCTGTTTAGCAGAGATTTCAAGTGTTGTTTAGCACAGGGTGTTCCAGGGTAGGAATCCCTCCTCTTTCTTTGATTGATCTCTAAGGAAGAGGTTTGTACTTAATTATACATGAGGCTTTAAGTGCCTTTTCCATTTCCTACTTTTTGCAGAACATTCATATTCGGAAAACTGCGTTTTTCTGAAGATCAGTTTGGAAGGTGGTAGTTGTCTTCGGTACATCAGTTAGAGAACAAGGTGAGGGATTATTCCCGTCACTTGGGCTTATATTGCAGCACTCCTAGAGCCACATTGCAGATCTTGCATCAGGCCAAAAGTTATTGACCTCCTAGCAGCAGTATTCTCTCCAAGAATAACGTTGTCCATATTGCAGATCTGAAAGGAGGAAGGAAGTTGTTAGTATTTCAGCTAGAAATCCAGTGGAGGATCATTCCTTCACATTTCCATCAGTATTACCATCAGCCTGGATCTTATTACAGCATTTTTAATCAGACAGAAGGCCTCTCTTTCCCTCACAACGCAGTTTTCAGAGGCAGTTGTGTTGCAGCAGCTATAATCATCTTTTGGAGGATTGAGAAGCTATATCTAGAGCTCCTAGCTCATAGATCTGAGGAAGGGATCAACCCTTCAAGCATAGATCTAATATGGGCACATATTTCAGCCATCTATTCTTCAAATCTAGCTTCAGATCTGTATTTCCCAGTAGATCAAGGATCAAACCTTGGGGAGGTGATTTTTCCAAAGTTGCAAATCTGGAAAATCCTTTCTGGGTTATCTTGGGAATCCATCACAATGACCAGATATTGAATCTTGGCATCATCAGAGCTCCATTTTTAAGTAGATATGCATTTCTCTTTTCATCCTACAACTCCATGTTTATATTATGCTAAAGAGACAGCGCAGTATCTGCTGCAGAGCCTCAACAGTTACACTATACTTGCTTCACACATGTTTTCTAGGTGATCTTAGCTCATCTTTTTGGCTAGATCTACCTATATCTTATACTTGTGTAACTGATTCATCTCCAATATAATAAAATGGCTCAGATATTTCTATATATTTTGATTTGTACTTAGATTTATTGTCTATCTTGTTGTAAGTTTTTATATTGTGTGAAGTATTGTTGCATGTTCCCATTTTGGGATATTACACAAGGTGCTCAAACTATTGCAGAAGAAACAATTATATGAAAAAACATCTAAATTTTTCTTTGGAGTACAAGAGGTGGAATATCTGGGTAACATTGTATCTCACAAGGGTGTTAGTGTTAAGGCAGACCATAACAAAATTAAAGCCATTAAGGAATGGAAATTCCCCACAACCATAAAGCAGTTGCGAGGATTTCTCGGGTTAACAGGGTATTATTGCAATTTTGTTAATAATTATGGGAGAATAGCAGCACCTCTAACAACATTATTGAAGAAAGATGCATTTTCATGGACTCCTGAAGTAACTAAGGCCTTTGAACATCTTAAAGAGGCAATGTGCCTAGCACTTGTCTTAGCTACGCCAGACTTCACAAAAACATTTATTGTGGAATGTGATGCCTCAGGAAATGGAATTGGTGTTGTTTTAATGCAAGAAGGAAGACCCTTTGCTTTTGAAATTCGTCCAATCAAAGGAAAGTATTTACAGAAACCTATTTATGAGAAGGAAATGTTAGCAATACTGCATGCACTAAAGAAATGGCGAACCTACCTAATGGGAAGACACTTCAAGGTAAAAACTGATCATGATAGTCTTAAACACTTTTTGGAACAAAGACTATCTTCAGAAGAGTAGCAAAAATGGGTCACAAAGATGTTGGGTTATGACTTTGAAATAATCAAAAAAAAAGGGAAGCTAAATGTTGTTGCAAATTCACTCTCAAGAAAGAATGAATAGGTGGAAGCATTGCTTTGTGCCATTTCTATTATCCAACAAGATTTGATAACCAAAGCAATAGATGAATGGAAGAAGGACGAAGAAGTGTGGACACTCATTCAAAATTTGTAGCAAGATCCTAGTAAATCTGATACATTTAGTTGGAAAAATGATTCCTTATGGTACAAAGATCGCTTATATCTTTGTAAGAATTCTGTTAGTATGAATCCTTTGTCGAAGTGTACGAAAAAGGACCACTTTAGCTATGCATAACTAATAGACCTAACAACAAAAGTGGCTGCCAATATCTTCAGATCTGCGGTTAGTTGAACAAGAAAAGAGCTGCAAAAAACCAGATCTATGCATGGAAAGACATTAAGCAGTAAAAACAAGGGTTTGCTCCATATACCAATAGACAAGACAAGAACGATTTTTGAAAGAATTTTTGTATTAATTGGGCACCTGGGAGGAAAACAAGAAGGCGTATCCAATTCTCCTTAGTGGGATGGGTTCTTGGAAGTCCTCAGCACTTCAGATCTAAGATTTCTCTCTCTTGTTGGTGTAGAAAACCCAATGCAAAGAATAGAGCTCAAAGGGAGCTCACACAGCAAATAATGGAAAAAGTGACCAAGTGTATAGATCCAGAGTGATCTAATAGGCAACAAAAGGTGAAGAATGGTAGGAAAAACCCTCCTATTTATAACAAAATATTGGGTCATTCTAGATCTTGGTGCATGATTAAAATAATGTTAACCAAATCTAGATCCACCTTTTATGGAATATTTTATTATATTTCTTGGAGGGAAAAAGTATTTGACTTGGGTCAAATCCCTTTATTTGTTAATAATAAATAAATAAATGATTTATTTATCTTTTTAAGGAAGTGGTTGAAGGATAATTAAATAAATAATGAATTATTTAATTATTTGTGGGTGATTTGGTCATATTTAACAAGGAATATTATCTAAATAAGATTTAAATAATTATTCCTAGAAAATAATAAGATAAATAAAGGTTTATCTAATTAATTTCTTTGTTTTAGGTTAAACATGACTAGGAATAATAATTAAATTATGGTTTAATTAATTATTCCATGAGGAAAATCAAACAAAATAGGTTTGTTTAATATTTCCTTTTGGGGTTTCCTGTTTAGACCATAAACAACCTAATAAATGTGGTTTATTAAGTTATTTTACATAGTGAAATAAATTTTACTTAGGGTAAAATTGGTCTTACATGGTGTACTTGGGTCCATCTAATGATAATAGGTTAGATGACCAAAAAATGGTGTAACAAATTCCCAACTAAAACAAAAGATTCTTTTGGAATTGCACACTTCTCCATTAGGGGGACACTCAGAATTTTTAAAAACTTACCACAGGGTGAAGAAAGATTTTTTTTGGGATGGCCTTAAATATGATATTCAAAAGTTTGTGGCAGAATGTTTGGTTTGCCAGTAGAATAAAGTTGAGACAATTAAGACACCGGGTATTCTACAACCTGTATCCATTCCAAGTCAACGTTGGGAGGAGATTTCAATGGATTTTATCACAGGTTTACCTAAGTCCAAAGGAAAGAGTGTCATCATGGTGGTGGTTGATAGACTTACCAAGTATGCACACTTTTGTGCATTGTCTCATCCATTTAAAGCAAGTACGGTTGCTACTACATTTATGAACACAATTCAAAAGATACATGGGAACCCAAGGGTTATTGTGAGCGAAAAAGATCCCATTTTTACTTGAAATTTTTGGACGGAGTTATTTTCTTGTTTGGGTACTCAATTATCTCATAGCTCATCTTATCATCTTCAATTCGATGGTCAAAATGAGATAGTAAATAAATGTTTGGAAGGATATCTTTGTTGTTTTGTATCTGATAAAAAAACACAATGGGTCAAGTGGTTACCTCTCACTGAATGGTGGTATTGTTGAGATTGCAACAAGATGATGAGCTTAGTAGAAATAAGTCGCCTTCACTAAGTGGGCCCGCAGGCTATTTTTGGCGCAAAGTCTATTTTTAGACATATGGATCATGTTCTATGAGTTGCAAGATGCTATTTTTGGATGGTTGGTCAAGTCGGAAAAAATATATGGAATTCTATTTTTAGACATACTGGGCGGAATCTATTTTTAGATTGCCAGTCTAAAAATAGATATGTCTAATATTATTAGCTCTTAATAATATTTAGACTCTAAACATTATCTTATTCTCTTGGAGCACTTCAGTTAAGTGCACAGATGTGGCACAGGAGATGAAAGAATGAATTACGCTATTCCTGAGGGTTAAGTGGAGCTATTGCATGGATACTTTAGTTAGAACTCATGTGAGAGAGTTTGGTGGAGTTGATTGAGGAAGTTAATGGAGTTGTGTTCATTTTAACTAATCTAAACATAGTTGAGCTATTTGTATCTAGTTTAACTGATTGATACAATTAGTAAGAGTGGTGTGAATTAATTATTAATTAATTCACTAATTATAAACTCATTAATCAACTAAATACTACATCAATTAAATTCAGTGCATGGACAGTTTCAGTGAAGACCAGTGTAGAGATAGGTGAAAGAGCAGGTTAACTATCAGTTGTGACTATACTATTGTTATTTGCAACACACAGATAGGTGGAGAAGCCCATGAGGATTGCGCAGTACAAGCCAGGTGGTTTATGTTATTTAATGAGCCATCCCATAGCATTGATTATGCAATAGAGGCTGGCTATCAAGTGGCAAAATATTGGATCATGTGTTTTGCTAGATCTAGCTTGATAGTGTGTAGCAATTGGAGGTGGTGCTGAGAGCTTGTGAGGAGATTTGTACTATTATTGTTACATGATCTCCATGACATATAATATATAGATATTTGGGTTTTTCAGCTTTAAGGTTTCCCATTAAATACTGTGTTCATATGTGTGATTGTTTGTGGTTTTAATGTGTGCATGCAATTGATTTTATTTCCGCAATTAATGATCAATGGTAGAAGAGATTCTGTATTATGCATGAAGCTAAAATAGTGTGTAATCAGGAGAATATCGGTGAATAATATATCAATTATTCAAATTTATACATGGTATCAGAGCGATATTGATCATTGGAGCAATTTTGAAACATTGAAGCGGTTAAGTTTTGTGCTAGTGGAATTCGAATTTGCAGCAGTGTTTTCTTGGTGTCGAAGTTGAGATGTCTTTCAACGGATTACGATTGGATTATTCCCTTGAGGGCAGCTCGAATTATATTGCATGGAAGGACAGGATGGAGGTGGTGCTGGATGATAATGGGTTGAAGGAGTTCATAGATGCAGAAATTCCAAAGCCTACTTCTAGTGATGCTGCCGTACTTGACGCATGGCAAAAGAAGACAACAAAGTGTCGAAGGATTATGTTGGAAGGTGTGAAGGATCACATAGTATCTAGCCTTCATTGTAAATCTTATCCATTCTTGATGTGAAAATATTTGACAGATTTGTTCCAAAGCAAGAGCGATCAAAGGAAGTTGGCGCTCAAGGATAGACTCAGGAACATAAAGATGGAGAAAGGCGACAGTATGCCCAAGTACCTCACGAAGTTCGTCCAATGCAGGGATGAGCTGGAAAGTGTGGGGGTGACTGTTGATGATGAGGAATTTGTGAGCTTGGCTCTCTTTGGGCTTCCTAAGAGTTGCCACTCCTATCAGGACTCTGTCAATGGTCGGGAGAAATTGCCAGGATGGGAGCGACTTTGGTCGGATCTTGTGCAAGAGGAGATAAGGCGAAGTATCAGGGACGGATCTTCATCAAAGAACTCTGATGAAGAGAATTACGATTTGGCTGCCAAAGAAAAGAAGGGGAAGAGCATGAAAGCTTCTCAATCCAGTGCGAAAGGCAAGAAGCAAGACATGTCCAAGGTGAAGTGCTTTCACTGTCACCAACACGGACATTACGCCACGAATTGTCCACAGAAGAAGAAAAATAAGCAGGCTGCTGGGACTGCAGCTGGAGAGGCCTTAGCCTCCCAGTTTGAGCTAAATTTTTCACTGATCGCATGCTTGGTCTCAAGTATGACGGGATCAGTGTGGTTTCTTGACAGTGGTGCATCTTTTCACATGACAGGAGATCAAGATTTGTTTACTGATCTGGATGAGAAATATCTTGGAGTGCACATCGAGATGGGCGATGATGGTAGATACAGTGCGACTGGTATCGGTACCATTTCCTTTGAGAGGGAGTCTGGTAAACCCTTCGTATTGAAGGAAGTGATGCATGTTCCAGGATTGAAGAAGAATATTATCTCTGTGGCGATGTTAGAAGACAAGGGATATGATGTTGTCTTTAGCGAGGGAAAGGCTTTCCTGCGCAGTAAGGAAACTGGTGAGACCCGGAGGATATGGGTTCGAGTTAAGAACCTTTATCAATTGCAGGTAGATGGCTGTGCAGCAATGGCAGGCAAGGCAGAAGGAGTGGTGAGCCGGGATGATGGCGAGTTGTGGCACCGGAGATTGGGCCACCTTCACCATGGAGCTTTGGAGATACTGCAGCAGATTTCTACTGGGCTTCCTAAGGGTACTCTTGCGCAGTTAGATCAGTGTAAGGGATGTACCTTGGGAAAATTTGTGAAAGCCACCTTTCACGAGAAGGATAGTCACACCACGATGATCCTTGAGAGAATTCACACAGACGTGTGTGGAACTTTCTCAGTAGCTTCGACAGCAAAGCACAGGTACTATGTGATCTTTGTTGATGATTATTCTCGGGAGTGTTGGATCTTCTTCATGCAGAAGAAGAGCGAGACATACTCAAAGTTCTGTGAGTTCAAGGCGCTGGTTGAGAAGGAATCATGGAAGCATGTGAAGGCTCTTAAGAGCGACAATGGTGGTGAATTCATCTCTGGCGCATTCAAGGACTTTTGCAGTGCAGAAGGAATTCAAAGAGAGCTCATAGCACCTCATAACCCACAGCAGAACGGGGTTGCTGAGCAGAAGAATAGAACGATCGTGGGTGTTGCACGGGCGATGTTGCATGATCAGGGCCTTCCCATACACTTGTGGGCTGAAACTTGCAACATTGCGGTTTATGTGCAAAACTGTTGTCCTCATAGGATACTTGGCATGAGTACACTCAAGGAGGCGTTTTCTCGTAAGAAGCCTGATATTTCTCATTTGAAAATTTTTGGCTCAGCTGTTTGCATTCATGTGACGAAGGATGCCAAGAAGAAGCTGGAGCCGACTGCAGAGGTTGGGGATATTTGTGGGGTACACAGAAACACCCCACAACTATTGTGTGTATTTGCCAGACAGTCGCAAGACTATTGTGCGACGGATATCAAATTTCATGAGGAGAAAGCCATGAAGTGTTCGCTTGAGAGGGAGCCACACTTGCATGCAGATGAGGAGCTATTAGTTCCTAAGGATGAGTCTCAGGATGTGGATCAGCCACAAGATGAGGTTCATGGAGTGGAAGAGACCACTCAGGCAGCACCAACCATCAGAGGGCAGAAGCACACTACAGAAGCTGAGCGACTGGCTCAAGATGCAGAGAAGGTTGTAGGAGAACCTACATCACAGCGCAAACAGAGACAGTCACGTGACCGATATACTGGATACATGGCTCTTATGAGCAAGTGTATCATGACAGAGCCAGCCTCTTTTGAGGAAGCTGTGGAGGATCTCACATGGGTAGATGCTATGGTGGAAGAGTATGATTTGATTGTCAGAAACAGTGCATGGGAGATTGTCCCGAGGCCAGAGGGGAAATTAGTGGTGGGTTCAAGATGGATCTACAAAGTGAAGCAGGCAGCTGACGGGAGTGTGGAGAAGTACAAGGAAAGATTTGTTGCTCGAGGCTTTTCACAGATTGAGGGGATCGATTTTGAGGATACCTTTGTACCTGTCGCAAGGTATTATTCCATATGGATGATTCTTGCTCTCTGAGCGCAGATGGGGTGGCGCATTCATCAGATGGATGTGAAGACTGTGTTCCTCAACGGATTCATTGAGGAGGAGGTGTACATAGAGCAACCCGAAGGTTTCGAGATCTTCAGCAGCGAGTCGCATGTGTGCAGGCTCAAGAGAGCGCTATATGGGTTGAAACAAGCACCTCGTGCTTGGTACACATGGATAGACAGTTATTTCACCGGACTTGGATTCTCCAAGAGTGAGGCAGATCCTAGCCTATACCAGATTGTGGCGGAGGGTAATTTGCTAATCATTGTACTTTATGTAGATGATTTTATTTTGACAGATGATGAACTGTTGATACACTCATGCAAGGCTAATCTTGCAAAGGAGTTTGAGATGAAGGACTTGGGCCTCCTTCATTATTTCCTAGGATTGGAAATTTGGAAGCACAGTGGTGGACTGTTTGTTTCTCAGGGTAAGTATGCCCGAGAGATACTGGAGAAGTTCAACATGCATGGCTGCAAGCCTGTTGATACTCCTCTTCCTGGTGGTTGGAGGAAGGAGGATGCTACTTCGAAGAAGGTAGTGGATGCCACTGTTTATCGACAGTTGGTGGGTTCGCTTATGTATCTGGTCAATACACGACCCGACATGTGTTATGCTGTGAACCAGCTTTCAAAAGCTATGGTTAAGCCTACCAAGCTCTACTGGAAGGCAGGCAAGCATGTATTGAGATATCTTAGAGGCACATCAGGATATGGATCATGGTACAGACAGTCAGATGAGGTGAAGCTGTGTGGCTTCATGGATGCAGATTGGGCAGGGAGCCTAACAGACGGAAAGAGCACATCTGGAGGGATTTTCAGTATCAGGTCGACAACAGTTTCTTGGTACAGCAGGAAGCAGATATCCTTGGAACTCAGTTCAGCAGAGGCCGAGTATATGGCAGCAAGTTTGGCTGCATGCGAGGCTATATGGATGAGGAAGATCCTAGTCGGGTTGTTCGGTTCACACTTAGAGCCTACTGTGATTTATTGTGATAATCAGAGTTGCATCAAACTCTCGGTTAATCCAGTATTTCATGATAGATCTAAACACATCGACATCCGGTATCATCATATCAGAGATTGTGTGCAGCGGAAGATCATGTTACTTTCATACATTCCCACGGAGGATCAGGATGCTGATATCTTGACGAAGGCGCTCACCAGGAGCAAATTCGAATACCACAGGGGCAGGATAGGGGTTGCAGATAATCCTTATCTTGTTGAGAGGGAGTGTTGAGATTGCAACAAGATGATGAGCTTAGTGGAAATAAGTCGCCTTCACTAAGTGGGCCCGCAGGCTATTTTTGGCGCAAAGTCTATTTTTAGACTATGTCTATTTTTAGACATATGGATCATGTTCTATGAGTTGCAGGATGCTATTTGTGGATGGTTTGTCAAGTCGAAAAAAATATATGGACTTCTATTTTTAGACATATTGGGCGGAATCTATTTTTAGATTGCCAATCTAAAAATAGATATGTCGAATATTATTAGCTCTTAATAATATTTGGACTATAAACATTATCTTATTCTCTTGGAGCACTTCAGTTAAGTGCAAAGATGTGGCACAGGAGCTGACAGAAGGAATTACGCTATTCCTGAGGGTTAATTGGAGCTATTGCATGGATACTTCAGTTAGAACTCATGTGACAGAGTTTGGTGGAGTTGATTGAGGAGTTAATGGAGTTGTGTTCAGTTTAACTAATCTAAACATAGTTGAGCTATTTGTATCTAGTTTAACTGATTGATAAAATTAGTGAGAGTGGTGTGAATTAATTATTAATTAATTCACTAATTATAAACTCATTAATCAACTAAAGAATACATCAGTTAACATCAGTGCATGGACAGTTCCAGTGGAGACCAGTGCAAAGATAGGTGAAAGAGCAGGTTAACTATCAGTTGTGACTATACTATTGCTATTTGCAACACACAGATAGGTGGAGAAGCCCATGAGGATTTCGCAGTACAGGCCAGGTGGTTTATGTTATTTAATGAGCCATCACATAACATTGATTACGCAATAGAGGCTGGATATCAAGTGGCAAAGATTGGAGCATGTGTTTTGCTAGATCTAGCTTGATAGTGTGTAGCAATTGGAGGTGGTGCTGAGAGCTTGTGAGGAGCTTTGTACTATGATTGTTACATGATCTCCATGACATATAATATACATATAGTTGGGGTTTTCAGCTTTAAGCTTTCCCATTAAATACTGTGTTCATATGTGTGATTGTTTGTGGTTTTAATGTGTGCATGCAATTGATTTTATTTCCGCAATTAATGATCAATGGTAGAATAGATTCTGTATTATGCATGAAGCTAAAATAGTGTGTGATTAGGAGAATCTCGGTGAATAATATATCAGTTATTCAAATTTCTACAGGTATAACACTTCCTTCCATACTGCAGCAAAAATGACCCCATTTATGGCACTTTATGGATATCATCCACCATCCATCACATCATCTTTAAGAGAAAATTCGAAGGTTCAAGCAGTGGAAGATCACATCGAGCATCAGCAAGAAGTTCTCCAACTCTTAAAGGATAACCTGAATTTGGCACAAAATCGAATGAAACAACAGGCAGATCAACATCGCAGCGAGAGAAGTTTTGATGTAGGAGATTGGGTATTTTTACGGCTATAACCATACAAACAAATGTCCCTCAAGAAAGCTAAGAAGGATAATAAATTATCACCAAAGTACTATGGTCCTTACAAGGTGTTGCAAAATATTGGTACTATGGCATACAAATTGGAGCTTCCTGCTTCTTCACGAGTGCATCCAGTTTTCCATGTTTCATGCTTAAAGAAGGTTATAGGTGAAAATATTCCAGTTCAAATAATATTTCAGAACTTGATGATGAAGGAAAAATCATATTGGAACCTGAAGCAGTCATGGAAACAAGAACTCGACAACTACGGAATCGATCAATTTCAGAGTATCTCATCAAGTGGAAGAATTTACCCACTGAAGATTCTACATGGGAGGATGATAATTTTATACAGAAGCACCCATAGCTACTCAAGCGTTAAGGACAACACTTTTTTGAAGGAGAGGGGCATGTTAGGTATCTATATTACTAGTATAGTCCCTTATTTTTTTTATTGTACCCCTGTAACCTCCATATTGTTATTATTGTGCCCTTAAATTATTATTGTTAGGTCGGCTAGGATTACATTGGGCCCCATTAAGATTACATTGGGCCCCACTAGGATTACATTGTGGCCCCATGGACTCCTATATATAGGAAGGAGGTTTTGTAATTGTTCACTCATGTAATGTATTGGAGGTTTCCCCCTGAAAGTGGCTTATTTCTAAGGCGTTGATATCTCTTTTCTTCTATTTTTAGAGCTGGTTTCACAATAGCATCCTAGAGATAGATTTTAAAATTGTTTTCAATGAACCAGGAGATGATTACAAAAGCCCAAAGAATGAAGGAAATGATGCAGAAAATGAGGTTGATAGTGAAAACAGTAATGAAAAGGATGAGGAGGATAGTCTTAAAAGTGAAAATAGGTCGAACACAGATGCCTCTGATATTCCATAAAAAAAACATAGCAGTGTTGAGGGTCTTGATAGTGACAAAAGCATGAAATATGTTAAACATGTTGATCCAAAGGACAACCAACAGCAAGGCAAGGAGGACATACACAGAAAGAGCATTTTTCAGGGAGGATATAGTCCTAATATTGTCAATAATCAAAGTTTGCAAGAACAGTTTATGGTGCCTTGCACCATTACTTATCAGAGAGGAAGGAGGCATGTGTTTGTTGCCTCCAAAAGGCAAGGTGCCATGAAATCCTCCTCAAAGATAGTGAAGGAAAAAGTCACAAAAACAGTGAAGGACAAAGTCACCAAACCAATGAATGACAAGGGTAAAAAGCAAATGAAGGACAAAGGTAAAAAGCCAATAAAGGACAAAGGCAAGAAAAAAATGGAAGAATAGGAAATAAATCATGAGCAAGAGAGGGAATTTGAACTCATTCACATAGATAGTGATGAGGAAAATGAAACAAGGATAGTTAATTCTCTCTTACATGAGCGAAATGCACAAATCAAAGACTTGGAGGTTGAGCTAGAAAGGTTAAAAGATATTATTCATTTCCTACAGGTTCAAAACAAGAAGATGAGTGGCCAACTAGCCATTTATGAAGCCTAGGCACTCAAATACAAGAAAGAAGCTCAAAGGTCACAATTGCAATTGGAGGAATACATGGGCACCTATGAAGAATATGATGAGGAAGAGGGGCAAGCTAGAAAGAGACCTAAGACTATGGGTCTTAGGAGAGCTTTGACAAAACAGAAAGAGGAAGAATCAGCCCAAGCCCAACAATTTCCTCTCACTGAGCTCCTTGCCTTGGAAATTGAGCATGACAAAGTGTCATGGCTTGAAAGGGAAAATATACATTTAGAGGCTAAATTATAGAAGGCCAACAAAAACTTGAGCTTTCAAATAAGGATGAATGAACATTACAAATGGAGAAATCAGTTTGCAAGGGTAAAGCTGAAAACTGCCCAAAGGGAAGGCCCGATGCCAAATGATGGAAAGGACCAAGATAGGCTTGGAATTTTGGCTCAAGCTTCACTACAGGTCTCTAGGGACCCTTGAGGGACCCACTCACCAAATTTGAGTAAAATTGAACAAGTTTTTGTTTTTTGTAAAATTTTAAGCCTAGGAGCGCAACACCCTGGGTGTTGTGCTTTTTCCTAGAGCACTTTGAAAGGGATCAGATTACATTTTTGGATTCCCCATCATGAGAGGATTATTATCACCAATTTTCATCTCAATTGTAGTTGTTTTGGTCCCTCAAAAGGGTCAAAAACACCCAATTTTTCACCTTTCTGCCCTCCTTTTTAAGCAGGTGCTACGCTCCTGGCAGCTTTGACTTTTTCCACTTTTTGGGAAACTTGCAGAGGTTAGTTTGAGGAAAAAAAGGTAGATTTGGAAAGTAGACATCCATAACTTTCCAATAGGGGAAGGCCTCCAAAACCCTGTTGCAAAAGGACCTTTTTTGGTGTTGCGCTCCTGGAAAATTTTCAAAATTTGAGACAGAGTGCTACGTTCCTGTGTGATGACTGAGAAAATGTGCGTTAGGAAATGTGAAGATTAAAAATTTGTGTACATGAACCCATGCTGGTCAATCTAGAGAGAAAGGCTTATCAAATTGAAGGAAATGATTGCACAGACACATGGGAGAAATATGTACAACATCAAGGCTCAGGTTGTAAGATTGCTCTTTTTAGTTTCTGATAATACATATGGAACTCTTTTTCTCATTGTCTTGTTTCTGAATTCATGGAAATGATGTCAATACTTAGAATCCTTGATTAGTAAGCTAAAATAGTACTTATTTTTATTATATATTGCAGGTTATTTGATATTTTGCATTGTTTGTGATTGTAGGTTCTTCTGAGCATTGAATAATTGCTTTGGAGAGAAAGGAAAAAGGATACATCAAACATCTCAGTTGAAAGGTAGGAGCATAACCTCCTTATTTCAAGGTTGTAGTAATCTAAAATACAAATGGTTTAGAGAAAGAGGCATTCAATGGATCTTTGTTTTTTAGTTACTTGTTGGAGTAATAGGGAGACCGCTCTTGTCTGCAAGAGGAATTAATCCACAAAACAAATTGGCAACCATACTGGGGAAGACAAGTTTTATTTTCTTTGATTGAGTTTGTTATGACATTATAGCTTTCTTGGTTTGACATATCTGAGTGTGGTTGGGTATATAACCTTTTAGATTCTCTGAGATAGATAACTTTAAATTTATTTTTTCCAACTTTTCTCTACCCTACGTGGTTTTCTGTGTAAAATAGAGCGGCAACCTATGCAACTTGTCAGTATAGTTTAGTGTGCATGCGCACTAGTTTTCACTGAGAAGCTCTGCAGCCCCTGGGAAATTTTCAAAAAATCAAAATTTTCTATTCCAGAGTTAGATAACCAAATTCTTAAGGTTTAACCTAATCTATACCAGTTGTCAGAGTCTGTGTCTGATCTCCTCCTCTACACCTGAGAGTCTTGTTTGATAAATCATATTTTTTTCATAATTAAGTTAGGGTTTGCCCTGGTTTGTTGTTGCTCCTTTTGGAAGATAGATTCATTCTCCAAAGATTGTTGGTTTTATGTTATTATCTTTTTGAGCCACCAAGATTGATTCCAACCTTACCTATTTGAATATTTGTTTCTTATTTGATTGCAAAACAAAAAAGCTTCTAGATCACCGAAGTCTGATTTATCTCAAGCTAGTCTTTTATGATTTCATTTCTTCTAGGTCAAGTGGAAACATTTTTAGTTTGCTTACAACTAAGAGAAATCATTAAAAAGACACTCATAGCTATCTTAGTTAGGATTAATAATTATAAATTTGATTTTCTTTGAAGTTTTTTATACTTTTTAGGGCTTTTAGAAGTTGCTTTCATTTAATATTTGTTTGTTCATCAAAATTGTAGTTTTTGGCTTTGTAATCAATGAAATTTTCTTCACAAAAGAGACATTGGTCATGCTTAGAAATTGTCTTCTTAATGAAATTGTTTTCTTGATGAAAAAAGGAATTTTATTTCAATTTTTAGGAAGCTTGTACTTTTTTATTTCAACTCCTTCAACTTTATCTTCAATAGAATTCATCGAAATAAAAGAGTTGCATTTTACATATTGATGCATTTAGAGTATTTTGAGCCAGTTCACAATATCATCAAGTTTCATCTCCATACCCCTTTGCATAAATAACAACCGAATCAATACAACACTAAATAAGATCAATCTAGATATTTTTTACATTTTATAGGGCTCATTCCACCAATTTATCTTAGGATGGTGCTTTGGAATATGTTGTAATTAACGTTCCAAAGCAGTTAAAACAAAAAAGTAGCATCTTGCAGTAGGGAAATCCAATTGTTGCATTTGTACTCTGGGAATCTCTTCTTAAAAGAGTTGAACATGAGGTCATGTTGGACCCAGTGAGGTAATTGTACCTACTTCATTAGTGAATATAGAAGGCGTGCACGTAATAGAAATGGAAAACCTCAGATTAACCATTGTCTAGGAGCCTGGGGTCACTTATTAGCAAACCTCATATTTACCATGTCGAGGAGCTTTCAAGGGGATTAAGCTTCATAATCTACCCTTGCATGTATATCGGATCATATAATGTTCCCCCAAGTGAAATTGTCTATGTTGGTGACCTTAGTGGCCATAATATTTAGGATTTTTCCCAGGGTGATGGTGGACGGTAGGTCCAACTGTACCTGGAGAAGACGTTGATTAGACTCACTTGGAAATTCTAGAGGGTACTCTTCACTTCGAGATGGCATAGTGAAGCTACTTGCACCAGACTGTTTCATTAAGAATTTTATTAGGGTAACTATTCCAACCCACAGTTTTCTACATTAATTTCTGTGACGTTGGATTTCATCACCAACTAGTGATTTTATTGTGGAAACATATTGTTTGCGTGTAGTTTGTCTCTTATATTTTGTAGGTGTGTGTTCATTTGCTTGATTTTTAGTGACCTTAGGTGTATTATTTTAAATTTTTTTGATTTAGTGTGTTAAAAATATTAAGCATGGCTCAATTACCGAGACATTCACATAGAATTTAGGGGAAACCCCCCTGAGTATACACCAAGTCAATTGGAAAAAATCAAAACTGAAAGAGTTCAACAATTAGGAACCGGGTCTACTAAATAAGGAGTAACATCCATTGTAATACATCTTCATTTCGAAGTTGATAAACCTCAGATAATTGAAAAAGATCAACAACAATCAGAAATTTCTGAAGTAATTACGGTTGAATCTATTACTAGTGAATTTTCAGATACACAATTCATTGATCCCGAAATATCTAATCCTGAATCTGAATCTACTTCGTCTGAGTCACATTCAGATCTCATAGCCCCGACACCTTGTCATCCTCGTTCACCTTGAGTGAAAATTCTTATTACTGAGAATATTCCTCTTGGAATAATTAGCATTGAAGAGATATCTCACATGGAAGAAGAGATTATGATTACTTCTCATCAGGAATCTTTAGATCTAAGGTATAGTGAAACAATTTACCCTTTCATTCCTTTTAGACCAGATCCTTGGTATCATCAATTTATCGAGTTTCTACACAACTCTGGTTACATTCAGTCACCACGCCACATACCTTTTTACTCTATTCCCAGAGGTAGTTATATGGCTTCACAAGGCATGTCTACTGAGTCATTTATGTTTTCTTCATCACTAGAAACATCTTTGTATGACGATCCATCTGTTCCTGTTGTGTACCAGTCTCTCTCTAGCACTTTCTTAGGAGCATCTCCATCCACCGAAACTTCCACCAAGTCAACTGGTCTATATGAATCTACCACCGAACCTTTGACAATGGAAAATTTCTATACATTTTCCAGTAATATTCCTCAAGCTATCTCTCAAGGTGGCTACATGGCGCCTGAAGTGTAGCAGCCTCTCCAAGGGAAACAACCTTTCCAAGGGCAGAATCCTTATCAAGGGCAGCTATCCATTCAAGGAGGAAAACCTTTTTCTGGAACCTATCCCCCGATTGTAGGACAAAATATTCATGGTAATTATCAAACTTATGTTCCAATGCCTCAAACTAATTATGTTCAACCTTATGCATCGCAACCTTTGATGGGAGCTCCTTACCCAGGAATTAATACTGTGTGGAATCCTTTGTTAAATCAACAATATTTGTAGCCTACATTACAAGTACCATATAATCAAATTTCTTAACCAGCTGGAAAATTTGTTTTTACCCACGTCCAACAGCCTATTCAATGTGCACTTCAAATTACCCCACAAGTATCTGTTCCAAGTAGTGAACAAGCTAATTCAAGTACTCCAAGTACTCCTATCCAATTTTTGGCACAAATTTAAGCTCAACAACTGAGTACACCTATCCCTGGAGTTTCTCAAAATCTATTGTTACAACCCTTCAAACCACAACACCAACTGTTACATAGGAAATTCCTCAGATTATTGCTCATCAAGCTAGACCTTTAGTTCATTCTATTCCTCAAACCTTAGTAGGACAACCTGGTGCAACTATGGTTCAAACAAGTCTACCTTTTACGAGTCAAACCTTTCAAGGTTAATTTGTTCAAAGTCAACCATTTCAAGGGAAATCTCAATATGTGCAAATGGGAAAAAAACCAGTTTACCAGAGCCAACCATACCTTGCTTATGCATATCAAATACCAACTCAGCCTTAGTTCAGTAAGGCTAACCCGGGATACCCTAGAGGTATAATAATCCCAACTACTCAGGCTATTCCAGGTTTTCCTAGATATCCTCCTCCAGGTACTGGTATTGATCCTCAAGGTTATCAGTTTTCACAACGATATCCCAACCAGCAGTTCCCATTCGTTGCAACTTTAGATTTTCCAGACTTGTCTTGGCTAACGAATGAACCAATTTACTATCTTCTATTTTGGTCAAAAATTCCTACTAGGTTTCCCAGTGATATTCCAAAGTTTGAAGGAAAATCAGGAGAAGACCCCTCAAATCCTGTGATGACTTATCATCTGTGGTGTGCATCCAATTCCTTAATCGATGATTTGATTTGTTTGAGAATTTCTTAAAGAAATTTGATTGGCTTCACTGTAAAGTGGTAAATTTAGTTACCACGAGGCTCTTTCAACAATTTCAATGCTTTAGCAACAAACTTCCTAACTCATTTTAAGTTTCCAATCCATTATGATAATGGAATGAAACTTTTGACTTCATTGAAACAAAGTACATCTATGTACATTTTAGATCACATACACGAATGGTGATGTAGACGACGTTTAGTCAAATTTTTCATTCTGAATCAAATTATGGCCAAATGGTTCATCAAATCATTACTTCCTAAGATTACTGAAGATGTAGCTAAAGGAGGCGTTGTAATAGAAGAGCAGGTCATAGCTCAAGAACAGTACCTGGACCTCGTTTACACAAAGTTTGGTACTTTGTATGAAAAAATTCCTGATTTACCACGCCCAGGTCAACTCACTGCAACTCCATCTAGATGTCATTCCATAGACAGTGTAATTGGTATAGTTAATATAACAATGAATAAGAAGAAATAATATAAATCAACTTCTCCAATCATAACTCTACCAGATTCACCTAAAGGAGATCCTTCCCTAGAAACTTCTACGAGATTCACGTCGTAGACTCATCTACAACCAAAGCTAAATCATTCGGCAATAAGAAGAAGGGGAAGGGTAAAAATAAAAAAAACACTTCTCCCAAAGAGAAAGATGAAAAAAATGAACCATTAGATGAAAAAAGGAAACCGCGTTATCCTTGTATTATCTGTGATGAGGATCACTACACCAAAGAGTTCCCAGATTGGGCCGAGGTATCAAATTTTTTCAAAGGTTCACCCATGCCTGATGTATTGAAAGACACTTTTCCATCACAAGACATCAAAATGATCAGATCTTCTTCCAATTCATCAACGGATATACTGATGATGTCTTAGGTCAAGGTTGTGACACGATCTCAAGACTCTAGATCTAAGAGTCCTGTAATTGGTGAAAAAACTGAATCATCGAGTCAACCACCAGTATCAAATATTTCGATTTCTGAACCATTGAAAATCGAGAAACCAAAACCTGATTTAGTGATTAAAATGCTTGCCAAAGGTGTACTTCAAAAATCATCTTTCAACCCACATTCAAGAGTAGCTCAGAATTATAATATTTTTGAAGTTTTGGCCATATCCCCTTCAAAAATGTTGGCCCTCGAAGTGCTGCAATCTTGTCTAGCTCAGTGGAAATTACTATTATGAGCTATGGGAGTGATTGATCCTCAAGATTTGAATCTGATGTATTTGATATCAAGAACTTTGTACCTAGAATCCCACATCAAAAGGTTTTTAAAATTCTAGTATTAGTCAAATAAAGGCGAGTTTTTCACACAATAATCGATGAGGGAGCATCTACATGCATTACATCCTTAGCTTGTTGGAAAAATCTTGGTTCTGAGACAATCAACCAGTCACTGACCATCCTTAAAGCCTTTGATGGAAGAGGTTTTCACCCATTCGGAATACTCTAGGATATTCCTATAGAGGTAGAAGGAAAAACTGTAACACTCGAGGTGGAATTTGTTGATGCCACTCTTGATTACAACCTTCTTCTAGGTCAAAATTAGTCTTATGCTATGACCAGTGTCTTTTCATCAGTATTTTGAATGATCATGTTTCCTCCTAAAGGAAATATTGTTAAAATTGATCAGTTGTCTTACTTCGCTTCAGACCCTACTTCTACAGATAGTATCGAACATGTCAGAAAAATGATTATCCCTTATGAAGATGTTGGGGTGGGACTATTTAAGAATTCCACTCTCATGGGAACTTTCTCTATACATTCTCCCAACATACCGCGAACTATTTCCAATATCAATATGATTACATCAAGAAAAAATCCATTTGATGACACACGGAATGTGCCTTTAGAATCATAATTGGAATCATATGGTGGCGAGATGCCTTTAAGTCCTTTTGAATCGACATATGTAGTGGTACAATTGTGTTCTGACAGTCCATCAACTTACACTGGTCAAATGAATGTGGTCAATGAAGAGTCTTCTTCTTTATCAAGCTCAACCTCAACATCATTTTGAGATCCTTTTCAACAAGTGTTTTTAACTGATGAAAATATCCAAGAAATATAGTCATCAGATGAATTACCATGGGATGATCTTCATCATTGATCTTTTTTACCTGGCCGTGATAGACTCGAGAATTATTTTTCATCCATATTTTCATTTGATTATGTCAAGGAACCTCAAAATCCTATGTCCATTCTTCATTCAGATTCCGAGAAAAATATGGGAAATATTTCCACCACAATTCCTATTGACATATCAATTAAACCTGGGACAACTGAGAACATTCATATAGGATCTTCTTGCTCGATTGAAGAGATCAAAATATACAAAGTCTTATTTCAGGATTTTTGAGACATTTTTTCCTGGTCTTATGAAGAAATTCTAGGTATTGATCCTAAGATTGCTATTCATGAAATTAATACATACACGGATGCTAAGCCTATTACGTAGAGATTATGTCCAATACATCCGTGGAAAGATGCTGCAATTAAGGCTGAATTTGAGAAATTACTGTGTGCAGAATTTATTTATCCTATTTCTTTGACGGATTGGGTATCTAACATAGTTCCTGTAACCAAGAAACAAGGGACTATCAGAGTATGTGTCGATTATCGAGATATTAACAATGCCTGTCCTAAAGACAATTATCCTACCACTTAGATCGATCAAATTATTGATGATTGTGCTGAAAGTGAAATATTTCTCGTTTATGGATGGATTTTATGGCTACAATCAAATAACATACTCCCTGTTGATCATCCTAAAACGAAATTTATATGTCCATGGGGCGCATTTTCATACTATAAATTACCATTTAGACTAAAAAATGTTGGCACAACTTTTCAACGAGCTATGTCTTACACATTTCATGATATCAAACATATTGTATAGCCTTGCTTGGATGACTTACCTGCTCATTCTTTACGTAGGCAGGATCATCCTACGCATTTATGTGCCATTTTTATGAGATGTAGGCATTACAAAATTCATTTGAATCCTCACAAATGTGTATTTTGTGTACAATCAAGACGTTTACTTGGATTCATTATTTCAAAAGAAGGCATTTGTGTCGACCCAATGATGGTTGAGGCTATTATTAATCTACATCCTTCCACTCTTTGCCAAATCCAAAGTTTGCAGTAGAAAGCAAACTTCCTGTGTCGTTTTATCCCGAACTATGCCGAGTTAACTAAAGGTTTCACCTGGTTGTTAAAACACGATGTTCCATTCATCTGGGAAGAGATTTCCGATAAAGCTTTTGATGCGCTTAAAAATGCATTGACTGATGCACTGTTGTTGCTTGTAATATTCCTAAATTAGCATGCAACCAATTGGAATATTAAAATCTTATTTTTATTTCTTGTTTGATGAATAAGTGGGTAGGGAGACCCATAAATTTCTTTATTAGGAATAAAACCACTTCTCATGTGAAAGTGGATCATCTTTTCAGCTTAATAAATCACCCTAAGGTGTTAATAGGGGTTGCAGCACATTGACTGGGTCAACTTTGACCAAATCAACAGCGCTGTCATGGAGGAGTGGACATTGATGGAGGGAAAACACAGTTTGAGATGGATACACATTGCATGGAAGTAGTGTCATTAATGGAAGGGGCTTAGGGTTTGGAAGCTCATTTATTATATAAGAAAGAGGATGACAGCCATATCATTCATGTTATGATATGTTATGTTTTTTATTATATGGTCTGTTTAGACATATAAGCTTTCTTCAACTGTTTAGCTAAGATTGCAGTGCTCTTTAGCATCGGGTGTCCCTGATCAGGAATCCCACCTCTATCCTTGAGAGGCCTCTTGGAAGATATTTTCACTACATTTCCACATTTAGGTTTTAGACTAAGCTTTATTCTTGTGGTACAACACAGTTTCTGTTGAGAGATGTGCTGAGTTGCAGGATGCAGCAATGGAAGATATTGTTGGGTGTTTTATGACCTAGTTTTATAGTGGAGGAAGGTTTCCTTACATTGGGAGGCTAGTAAAGGAGCCCCTTGGGATTATTTGATATATGTGGCACCAGGACAAGTTTCTTTTATCCCCTACAACATAGTTCCAGTCCAGATCTACGTTATTTTAGTGAGTTGTTGCAGGGGAAAGTTCAGTGCTCCATTTGGAGTGTTTTCTTTCCATTAAAGGGATCATCCCTTCATTGAGAGGGTTGTTTTGGAGGAGTTCTTTCAGATCTGCATTAGATTCAGCCACCTCCTTTTATATGCTTCATTTGTAGAGCATCTTCAGCTCTAGGGCTTTAGATCCACCATTTATATTTTGTGTATTTTCGGAAACCCTTCCTGGGTTGTTTAGGAAAAGTGTATGGGAGCATAGATCTGCAATTTTTGGACTTGTATGAGCATGATATTTTCAGATCCATTTACTTATATGTCCCAGCTGCAATATTAGTTGTTAAAATTGTATTTTTCTTGCTTCAATACTTTTTTTAGCAGTGTATTACTTGTTTTGGGTGCATTTTGGCATTGGAGGCTTCTTTTTCCTATCTTGAGGGGCTTGATCCCCAAGATATTGTACTTATTTATTGTTGTTATACATAATACCATGGATCTATCATTTGGCTCACATGTAATGTGTTAATACTTGCTGCTATTTCCATATTTATGCACTATATTCCTACTTTACCCATTTGGGAATATTACATTGCCTCTACTTGATTATCACCAAGATTACTTTTTGTATTTAGCTACGTCCGATTCCATGATAAGAATGGTTTTAGTTCAAGAGGATGACTCTAAAAATGAACATGTGATTTATTACCTAAGTCAGAAACTCAACCCAGCAGAAATCAAGTATTCACATTTGGAGAAATTGGCCTTGGTAGCTGTGCAACTGTTCAAGCTGTCCAACATTTCCGTCATTACATATTGTTACACAAAGCCATAGTGATATCTAATTGCAACCCGATGATTTATATTTTGACGAAGTAATTTCTTGGGGGAAAATACTCTAAATAGATCATGATTCTGCAAGAGTTTGATTTAGAGTTTGAGAAATCCAAGTCTAATAAATCACTGGTGTTCTCTGAACTTATGTGTGATTTTCCCAATACTGAATCTGAAACGGTGGTAGAAAACCATATCGCTGATGAATATTTGTTTCTAATCACTACATTATATCCTTGGTATGTGGATATCATTATATATCTCTAGACCCAAACCTTTCAGCTAGATATTTCACGATCAGATTGACGGAGAATTCGATAGCAATCTCAACAATACAATATTGTTAGCGACACTCTTTATCATCATGGTGTTTATTCTATTTTTCGATGTTGTATAACTCATGAAGAAGCGGAAATGGTTTTGAATGACTACCACTCTGGAGCGTGTGGTGGTCATATATTTGGGTTTGCCACAACCCAAAATATATTGCGCGCTAGCTATTTCTGGTAGTCATTATTGAAAGACTGTATTCTCATGGATAGAAAATTCCACAATTGCAAGAGTTTTGATCTAAAGATGCATGTACCTCGAGCTCCTCTTCACCCAATCATTGTTGTTAGTCCTTCCGATAAATGGGGCATCGATTTCGTCAGATGTAACCCTTACTCGACCGAGGGGCATGGGTATACTATTCTCGCCATAGATTACTTTACCAAATGGGCTGAGGTGATGCCTACATTTGTAGCTGATGGAAAAAATGCAACAATTTTCATATTCAATCACGTGATTGCTCGGTTCAGTGTCACTCAATCTATCATTACGAACCATGGGAGCCATTTTCAAAAAATTATGATGACCGAACTTTCCGCTCAACTTGGCCTATGCCGCGATAATTCTACACCATATTACCAAAAAGCTAATGGTTAATTTGAGGTCATCAACAAGGTTTTAACCAACATAATTAAATGGATTGTCGAAACTCATAAAACAAATTGGCATACCATACTTTTTTCAGCATTATGGGCATACTGTACCTTTGAAAAAACATCCACAGGTTTCATTCCTTTCAACTTGTTTACATTTTGGAAGCTATGTTATGCATTGAATGTGAAATCCCATCACTAAAATTAGCCATTGAATTATTACGAGCTACCTCTGAAGAGGATAAATGCTTCTTATACCTATCACAGCTAGATGAGACTCGTCGCTTTGCTGCATTAGCTTCTGAATCTCATAATTTTTTTTTTAAGGTTTAATATGATCAAAGTGTTAACCCTCGCATATATTCAGAAGGTGACCTAGTTCTAGTATATTATCAAGTTCACGACAAACTAGGTTCTCGTAAATTTGAACCAATGTGGCATGGTCCTTATATTGTTAAGCGTGTGCTTTCAAACATAGACTATGAGTTAATTGATTATGACAGAATCTCTTTAGATAAACCTAGAAATGGCCTTTATCTCAAGAGATATTATGCATGATTCTTCATGTGAAGATCATATTTTTACATTAGTTACATTTTAGAATAATGTGCTTTAGGTTAGAAAAGTGTGCCTTAGGATTAGTTATTTTTGCTTGACGAGTTTTCGCTACTTTCGCTAATCTTGATTATTCTTGATACTGAACATGTTGACATTCCTTTAGAATTATATTTGTTTTGCTGACGACATTTGCCGTAGTACACAAAACATCTCTTCCGCTGCTTGGGTCATCTACTCGCCCACCGATGAGTTAGTCTTTATTCATGGGATATGCCTCGGTTAAACAATGAACAATATTGCAGAATATAGCACAGTCATTGAGTTATTATCTGATTCCATCACATTTGGTATTCGACGTTTGATTGTTAGGTTATATTCGCAACTCATTGTATTACATTTACACAATGTTTATGCTATCAAAAGTCCATCTTTGTTAAGAATGTTTTTGAGGGTTCATCTCTTGGAAAGACAGTTTGATTACATTGAATATCAACACTTTTCAATAAATTTAAACACATTGGTTGATGCATTATCTAATCAAGTTTTAAATAGACATCTGCAGCATTAAAAAAAAAAAAAAACAATATTTGATCCATATTGAACAAGATACTCAGAGATCAGAAGTGGTAATATCATTAGATTAAAATAGTTGTGTGTCAAAAAATATTACATCGTTTGTGATCATAGGTTTCATACACCTTATGATCTAAATATAATGATACAAAAAACAAAATTTCAATCTAGATTGACCATCAACTATTCATGATGATGATCATGGTAGCAGACTATGGCACGTGCCACCCTGCGCAGATATCTCTTGAATGGGTCCAGAACCTCAGTCACATTTCTCTAGAGCCTGAGAGGTATATCATCTGTCCCTGTCTTTGGGATGAAAATAATCAACCTCTCTACGTCGCTCTATAAGAGCCTCTACCGCATCGGTTTCTGGTGGGCCTGCTATAGGCTGTGCATCTCGCTTATCAAAGCGATGAAGTGCTACTGGTCATGATGGGCCAACATCTGCATTTTAATTTTTATCAGTATTGGATGATAAAAAATCAAATAAAAATTAGATAACATAAAAACTTCAAAATGATTTGTTTTACCTGATACATCTCACTCTGTCCCCAGTGGGAGTGATGTGTTAGGGTCACCCCTGAAATCTACCCCTACGTATGGAAAATCTTCAATCATGAAGGTTTGGATCCTGAGACATATAAATAACTGAGGAGTATATAGAACCACTAGACCACCATCGCCACCATGGCAAGCCATCAATGATACCCATCACAACATACGTGGTTCCCTAGGTCCCGTGAGATCCACTGGAGACTGCTGAGGTGTAAGGAGTGGAATCCTCTCCAAATTGAAAGACACAAGAATGGAACCATACCCAAAGTTTTTCAACTTCCCATTCTTCGCTCTCGTAATTTGGCCTTTCATGTTAACCAAAATTCCTTTGCACCAATTTAAAATTGTTCCCACATAGCATTCAACTACAGTTTGCATTTGTGCTTTGGTAGCCACATGCAGAGCTGAACTGCCACACAACCTGGTAACTGTAAATGAAGAATATTTAGGTCTATTTTCACAATGGTTTTGATATCAATGTGACCATCCTTCAACTCTGAATCTTGGCTGAAATATTGAACCATATAAGATGCAGTAGGCAGACCACCTGGTCTTGACCCAAACAGGGAAATGTCTCTCCCTCGACAGGGTAATCCAGTGAGGAAATAGATATCCTTTGGCTCGATCACAAGCCTATGGTCCCCAATGATGAATCATTTCTCTCGAACATCCCAAGCATTGACTAACGAGGTCATCAACTCTACATGTGCCTTCATTACTTGAATCACCTAGAATTTATACAATCCACAAGTTTTTAATGTGTGAAGTGTTGTTGGGTCATCTATGGCTTCGTTATCTTGAAGGTCATGCTCTCTTTCTCGTCATTACAACATGATTTCTTACCTACAAACCATAAATAAGGATCATTAGAAATCAGTTGGGAGAAATTGAGCCATTATTTATGGCTAGAAACATGATTTTGCAAACCCCATGGTGCTTGTGTGGGATTTTTGTATACCTAGTGCATTTTTGCACATGATGTATGCATAAAAACCATGGCATCCCAATGATTTTTTCTATTAAAAAGTCATCGGGGTGCGCAGGTTTCGCCACGAAAACCTGCGCACCCCCGAGGATGGATTTCAAAAACTTGTTTCCCCCCTAAAAAATGACCTAAAAGCTTAAAATGAAAAACTAAATGGATAAAAATCAAGATAATGATGATGTGGAATACCTGGTGCTGACGATTCTCGAAATGGGTGATTGGTTCTCTCGATATCTGCCCTGGAAGGTTTACGGAAAAAACTCTTTCTTCTCTTCTTTGAATACTAAAAGGTAAAAATAATTTGTTTTGAATTATTTTTATAGTTTTAAATCAATGAAATAATATTATTTTGTTTATTTTCACTTTAGAAGTTAAATTCAAAAAAAAAATCATTTTTTGAGAGCAGATAATTGTAATTTTTTATTTTTTGTGCAGGGAACATGTTATGTTTAAAAAGAATCATTTTGACAATGAGTATACTTTAATCACTTTTTCGGGCTCTATAAAAAATACCAAAAATAGAAATCATGGAGTCCTCTTTTAAGCCATTTTTAGACTCTCTAAAGATGAAAAGATTGCCAAGAACTTGACTATTCCAACTCGTTAAAGTATATGAACAGTCGTCTATTCAGTATAAGTTTACCCCTTTTTCAGACAGAATTATAATATTTACAAAAAAGGTATGCGTTGACTAAGCATGGTCAATAGAGTTCTCCCCTACATATTTTATCCTTTTTCAGGTTTGAGAAACTAAATTTACGAAAAATAATACAATGGAGTTTACTTATTTTTTTCTTTTTACTCCCTAAAATTGAAAAACACTGAGTTAATCCTATGCTAGACTCGTTAAAATTAAATAGAACAGGACTTGTTGATCACAACAAAACCGAACCAATCCTTCATATGGTTCGTCAAAAAATACTAAGATGGACTCCTCTGAAGGATGAGCTTACATGAAAAGCAAATGTTATCCTCCTCAAGCTTGAAAAAATTAAATAGGTACTTGCCAGTAATGGTGGGGAAAAAGTGAGAAAAATAATCCATTCGTTATCCTTGTTTTAGAAAGCACCATGTTGCTCTTGAAAACTACACTTTGTCGCACTTGTACCTGGATTGGGTAATCCTTTGTCTTACAGTTAATCAAACCACATTAAAAATTTTTAGCTGGTTTTCGGGTATTATCTTTGAGTCAAATGTAGCCAATCCATTTACAGTGTCATTATGTGTTCAAGAGAAAGTTCAATTTTAAATTTACCATTCATTGCAAACATTTGTCTACATTCGCATTGACCATCCTTGAGTTAGTCCTTACAAAAAATTTCTTCAAAACTTGATCTAATGGTTTTGTGTCATAGGCTTTCCTGCGATGGATCACTTTCTATAGACATCAACTCATTATCTAGAAAGTTGATTTATAATCCTATCAGTACCTTGGAATCTGCATGCCCTAATGGAAAATTTCTCACATTTGACTGTTGTGAAACCAGCTCCAAAAATAGAAGAAAAGAGATATCAATACCTTATAAATAAGCCACTTCGAGGGGGCAACCTCCAATACATTACATGAATGAACAATTCTTGGATGATACAAATTACAAAACCTCCTTTCTATATATAGGAGTCCATGGGGCCACAATGTAATCCTAGTGGGGTCACAATGTAATCCTAGCTGACCTAACAATAATAATTTAAGGGCACAATAATAACAATATGGGGGTTACAAGGGTACAATAATAACAATAAGGGGGTTACACTAACAACAATAAGGGACTATACTAGTAATATAGGGACCTAACATGCCCCTCTCCTTCAAAAGAGTGTTGTCCTCAACGCTTGAGTAGCTTTGGGTGCTTCTGTATAAAATTCTCATCCTCCCATGTAGAATCTTCAGTGGGTAAGTTCTTCCACTTGATGAGATACTCTGAAATTGATCGATTTTGTAGCTGTCGAGTTCTTGTTTCTGTGACCGCTTCAGGTTCCAATATGATTTTTCCTTCTTCATCAAGTTCTCGCAATATTGTTTGAACTGGAATATTTTCACCTATAACCTTCTTTAAGCATGAAACATGGAAAACTGGATGCACTCGCGAAGAAGCAGGAAGCTCCAATTTGTATGCCATAGTACCAATATTTTGCAACACCTTGTAATGACCATAGTACTTTGGCGATAATTTATTATCCTTCTTAGCTTGCTTGAGGGACATTTGTTTGTATGGTTGTAGCCGTAAAAATACCCAATCTCCTACATCAAAACTTCTCTCGCTGCGATGTTGATCTGCCTGTTGTTTCATTCGATTTTGTGCCAAATTCAGGTTATCCTTTAAGAGTTGGAGAACTTCTCGCTGATGCTCGATGTGATCTTCCACTGCTTGAACCTTCAAATTTTCCCTTAAAGATGATGTGATGGATGGTGGATGATATCCATAAAGTGCCATAAATGGGGTCATTTTTGCTGCGGTATGGAAGGAAGTGTTATACCACCATTCAGCAAGAGGTAACCACTTGACCTATTGTGTTTGTTTATCGGATACAAAACAACGAAGATATCCTTCCAAACATTTATTTACTATCTCAGTTTGACCATCAGATTGAGGATGATAAGATGAGCTATGAGCTAATTGAGTACCCAAACAAGAAAATAACTCCGTCCAAAAATTTCAAGTAAAAATGGGATCTCTGTCGCTCACAATAACCCTTGGGCTTCCATGTAGCTTTTGAATTCTGTCCATAAATGTAGTAGCAACTGTACTTGCTTTAACTGGATGAGATAATGCACAAAAGTGTGCATACTTGGTAAGTCTATCAACTACCACCATGATGACACTCTTTCCTTCGGACTTAGGTAAACCTGTGATAAAATCCATTGAAATCTCCTCCCAACGTTGACCTGGAATGGATAAAGGTTGTAGAAGTCCTGGGGTCTTAATTGTTTCAACTTTATTCTGTTGGCAAACCAAACATTCCGCCACAAACTTTCGAATATCAGATTTAAGGCCATCCCAAAAAAATTCTTTCTTCACCCTGTGGTAAGTTTTTAAAAATCCTGAGTGTCCTCCTAAAGGAGAAGTGTGCAATTCCAGAAGAATCTTTTGTTTTAGTTGAGAATTCTTACAAATATATAAGCGATCTTTGTACCATAAGGAATCATTTTTCCAACTAAATGTATCAGATGTACTAGGATCTTGCTGCAACTTTTGAATGAGTTTCCACACTTCTTCATCCTTCTTCCATTCATCTCTTGCTTCGGTTATCCAATCTGGTTGGATAATAGAAATGGCACAAAGCAATGCTTCCACCTCTTCATTCTTTCTTGAGAGTGCATCTGCAACAACATTTAGCTTCCTTTTTTGTAGATTATTTCAAAGTCATAACCCAACATCTTTGTGACCCATTTTTGCTGCTTTTCTGAAGATAGTCTTTGTTCCAAAAGGTGTTTAAGACTATCATGATGATTTTTTACCTTGAAGTGTCTTTCCATTAGGTACGTTGCCATTTCTTTAGTGCATGCAGTATTGCTAACATTTCCTTCTCATAAATAGGTTTCTGTAAATACTTTCCTTTGATTGGAAGAATTTCAAAATCAATGGGTCTTCCTTGTTGCATTAAAACAACACCAATTCCATTTCTTGAGGCATCACATTCCACAATAAAGGTTTTTGTGAACTCTGGTGTAGCTATGACCGATGCTAGGCACATTGTCTCTTTAAGATGTTAAAAGGCCTTAGTTGCTTCAGGAGTCCATGAAAATGCATATTTCTTCAATAATGTTGTTAGAGGTGCTTCTATTCTCCCATAATTCTTAACAAACTTGTGATAATACCTTGTTAACCCGAGAAATCCTCGCAACTGCTTTATGGTTGTGGGGACTTTCCATTCCTTAATGGATTTAATTTCGTTAGGGTCTACCTTAACACCCTCATGAGATACAATATGACCCAGATATTCCACCTCTTGTACTCCAAAGAAACATTTGGTTGTTTTTCATATAATTGTTTCTCCTGCAATAGTTTGAGCACCCTGTCAACATGTTGAACATGATCCTTCCAAGACCTACTGTAGATTAGTATATCACCAAAAAATACTAGTACAAATTTTCTAAGGAAGGGTTTGAAAATGGAATTCATCAACCCTTGAAATGTAGAAGGTGCATTGGTAAGGCCAAAAGGCATGACCAAAAATTCATAATGACCCTCATGAGTTCGAAATGTTGTTTTCGGAATATCTTCAACCTTCATTCTAATTTGATGATATCCTGAACGAAGATCCAACTTGGTAAAATAAATTGCTCCATGTAATTCATCCAATAATTCATCAATCACAGAAATGGGAAATTTGTCTTTAATGGTGAGCTTATTGAGCTCCCTATAATCCGGACACATTCGCCATGATCCATCCTTCTTGTGTACCAATACTACAGGAGCAGAGAAAGAACTTTGACCAGGTTGAATTATACCCGCCTCTAACATTTCTGCAATCATACGTTCAATTTCGCTCTTTTGGAAGTAAGGATATCTATAAGGCCTGATGTTTGGAGGAACACTTCCCGGAATCAAATGAATAGCATGATCATGATCATGAATAGGTGGGAGTCCTTTGGGAGTTTCAAACACCTTGGAATGATTGTCCAAGACTTGTTGGAGATCTGCAGAAACAGATGATTTTGATGTCGGAACTTCTAGTGAGCATAATTGTGCAATTACGCCTCGTTGTTCTTTCTTTAGAAGCTTTGTCATGACATTAGAGCTTATTATCCTTCCCGGCTTCCCTTCAATACCACGTAATTCGACTTCCTTTCCTTATGAAAAAAATTTCAAGAAAAGTTCTTGAAAATTAAAAGCTACCGTCCCCAAAGATTGTAACCATTGTACTCCTAGTACAACATCAGCACCTCCCATAGGAATGGAAAGCATTGGACTATTCAATACATATTCACCCATGGTTAGCTTGATATTATGGCATTTTCTAGAGAAATTTATAGTTCCTCCATTTGCAACCATCACTTGACATTCTGGTGTTGGGTATAGGAAATAATTCAATTCCTTGGCTACCTTACAATGAATAAAATTATGGGTACTACTTGAATCAATCAACACTATTACCTTTTTCTTCTTGATATGTCCTTCTATCTTGAGAGTTTGAGGAGTGGTAATTCCTGCCAATGCATTACATGATATGGTCGGACTCATTTCTTCCTCTTCTAGGGCTGGTTCTTGGTGTATATCCTATTCTTTTGAAGATTCTTGTTCATTTTCTTCTTCCTCTTCACAATCTATGTAAAATAATTTCTTCTTAGTACACTTATGACCTTTAGTGTATTTTCTATCACAACTGTAGAAAATCCATTTTTCTCTTTTTTCTTCCAATTTTTGTGGTGTCAACCTTGTAGCTTGTGGAAATCTAGGAGTAGCAACACTTCCATCTTTATAGAAGTGAGTGGTACGCTTCCTTGTCGCCATAATTTTACATTGAATTTTTCTTGCCAAAATGAATGCCTTCTCCAATGAATCAGGTTCCAAAACGCGAACTTCATGTTGGATGTTATCCTTTAAAGTACCTATGAAGAGATCAACCATTTGTTCCTCTGGAATATCAGTTACCCTTATATTAAATTTTTGGAAGTCCTCAATGTGCTCCCCCACTAACACTTTTGCTTGAGATTTATCAATTGGCTAAAGAAGGTGTTGCTTTTTGTATCCTCATAATGTGCTATCATTTCCTCTGTAAAAATTGACCAAGTGACAATTTTTTTACGGGAGCAAAGCCATCGATACCATAAAAATGTATTTTGTTCTAAATGTAAAGTTGCAATGCATACCTTTTATGTGTTTTGCACATTATTGATATCAAAATATTGCTCCATCTGTTGTATCCATGTTACAGGATCCTTTCCATCAAACTTCCTCATATCCATTTTTGGAATATGGTGGTTCTTCCCTCCAACATTAGAGTTTATGAAATCACGATTAACATTTATTTTGTTCTCATCATGAGTTTCCCCTACTATATTTTCACCATTAGGAAACATTTCTTGTATCAACTTTGTCAAACCTTCCATGTTTGCTTTTATATCATTCTTCATGTTTTCCATCTTAGCTTCCATGTCATCCATCTTAGAATCCATGCCAACTTCCATGCCATCCATCTTAGCTTCTATTCCATTCTTCAAACCATCCATATTTGATTCCACACCTTTCTTCAAACCATCCATCTTAGTTTCCACACCTTTCTTCAAAACTTCCATATCATTTTTTGTTGCTCTTTGTGAGAGCAAAATTTGTTGCACTTTCTCTTGTAATTTTGATATGTCATGTTTCCATTCTTCGTCTTAATGAGTCATAGTAGAGCCTTCTAAAGGCTTAATGGGTGTTGAATTTTTTTTTAGGGGCAATTTTAGAATCAAATACTAATATCTATTCTACAATATGCCGTTGGAATCAATTCAACTTGATTATTCAAACAAGACTTATGCAATTTGGAAAAAAACAATACACACCTTTTACTTGATTTTGAGGAGCTCGATATTGAAATTGACTTATGTCTATACTTTCAGATACTCAATATCTGAAATTCAGCCCTGTATTTTTCCTCTGAAGCTTCTTTCAAATGCCACAGATCTAACCTGATTTTGATTCTTCAAGGCAAAGTTATGTCCAATCTCCCACAATGACCTAATTATGGACTAGTTCAGTAGAGCGAACTTGTACGACTTGCCACGTGTCACTTTTTTATCCTTTGGCTCTGAAATGTATAGAAATTAAACTACAGTCCATGCAATTCCATTCACTTTTTACATAATTCCAATATGATGCTCACAGAGAGAGTTATGAATATTTTCCCACGATCATCTCTTTGAGATGAAATTCGGGAGCCTAAAAACGACCTAACTTCCACAAATCATATCTCTGAAAATATTATGAACCAAGCTCTGAAATTTTGCGACAATTTTCCTCGGGATTTTGGCTTCGCACTCTAAAAATTTCAGCTTTTGTACCTTCGTAGAAACAAATTTATAGAGAAAATTCCACGATTACCTATTTGGAGCAATGAAACCCTAGAATCCAAAGCTTTGATACCAAATGTTGGGAAACCAACTCCAAAAATAGAAGAAAAGAGATATCAAAGCCTTATAAATAAGCCACTTCAAGGGGGAAACCTCCAATACATTACATGAATGAAAAATTATTGGATGATACAAATTAAAAAACCTTATTTCTATATATAGGAGTCCATGGGGCCACAATGTAATCCTAGTGGGGCCACAATGTAATCCTAGCCGACCTAACAATAATAATTTAAGGGCACAATAATAAGAACATGGGGGTTACAGGGGTACTATAATAACAATAAGGGGGTTAAACTAACAAAAATAAGGGACTATACTAGTAATATAGGGACCTAACATTGACAATAGGTTCTCATCATTGACCTTCGATCGAATGCTTCTATGAGTGTTCACCCTTTATAGATTGTGTTGAAGTACTTTATAGATCCATTTTCATTATTGGTGGTTTCTATAGCACTTTTTAATGGTTCTCATCATTGAATGATAATCAAGTGGTTTCTACTAGGTTCGACGTCGACACAATCAATTGCATAGATAGATTTGTACTAGTTCGGGAACCGGAAATCAAGACCCTGGATCTAGTTTCCACCATCCAGGTTGTGAGTATTTATGTATTCATCATACACTAGACTTCTTATGACAGATAGTTTTTCCCATACTGTGTCCACTTTTTATGTAATTCTAAAATCATATTTGTACCAGAACATTTAGTTATTTTTTCTCTGAGTATGGGAATGCCTACCTATTAAAGAACTTTTGAGGTCTAAAATGGGCCTCCTAAGTGTTGGCTCACTGTGATTTACAATATTGGAAAGAATAAAAGCTGTAGGGGGCCACATCAGAACCACTTTGGAATCCTAGGACCTAGCCTTCTTGGATTCAGAGAGGGAACTCTCTATTAAGTGTTTTCAAAGAATATATATTTATGCTTTTTTATGATATTAGGCTAGTTATGAAGCTCAGAGAAATTGTTTGTTTGGTTGGGATGGATATAATTAACTAAAGAGGTCAACTAAAGGGTGAAGGTGAGAGCATATTGAAGAATGTTTCAGCTGAAAGGATAGGTCGAGAAACAGTATCAACCCATTGGGATATGGAGTCACAAAGGATTTAATTGTACAACAATTCTTCAAGGGTTTCCATAGGGAAAGTCATCTATATCAAAGGATATTTTAGATTGAATTGTGATATGAAACATTAAACTGTTGTGAAAGAAGCAAAGCCGAAGCAAAAAAGGTTCGTGAAGGAAGAAAGGAGAGTAACCTATCAAGGAAAGAAGCATGAGATGGTCTCTCATCTGCTACGAGAACCATTCAAACAGAGTTTAGTTGCGAAGACCATCAGGAGAGGAATTACAGTGAATACCGTTAGCCTTAAAGGATTAGAAATGACAGCTAGCACGATAAGATCACTCTACCATCAAGCATCAACAACCAATTAAGAATCTATTAAATCTACTAAACAAGAAAAGCCTTTCAAAGTAAATGTTTTAAGCAAGCCAAAGGACAGGGAAAACCATAGACTTCTTTGGGAAAACTTTAATTAAGCACACTTTTCAGAAAACAATCCAGTAATCCTAAGACTACTTTAAGAAAGGAGAAAACATATAAGAAAACAAGGAAAATATCCTAAGATCAGACAGAAACTATGAATCTAATCTGCTTTCGGAATACTCTCAAGGGATCTTTCAAGGAAACTGTTAAAGACTAGCCAGAGGACAGAGAAAACCATAGACTTCCTTGGGTTAAATCTACTTAGAAAACCTTGAAAAGAATATTCAAAAGCAATATCTCAAGTTGTACATAGAAATACATGGCTCACAAACATTCCTTCACTGGTTATACTCTATTGAATCATTCTCAAATCAACAAGCTGGATAAACCTAGAGGGAAATTAAGAATCCTCTAAAGATACCTTAGCAGAATAAAACATAAAGATAAAGCTTTCAGACAAAAGTAGGGTACTTTTCAGTAAATCCTACTCTAAATTTTCTGTTCCTTATTAGAGAAAATGGAAAACATGTAAAACATAAGGAAAGACAAAAACAGTGAGGAATAACATCACCATTAACATAGACCAAGATCCCATGAATCAACTTGTGTTATTGATGTTAAAACCAGTTACATACCTCAAGTCCAACAGGTCTTTACAGCTCAAAACTTCTCTTCTCAACCTAGTGTTCTTCAACTACTCAACAACACTTCAACAGCTTCAACAACTATCTTACAGCTCAATAATAATCCAACCAACAACAAAAATGAACTCCTCATACAGTATTTATAGGTAAATGAGGAGGTGGATTGAAAGAGAGGGTCTCTAATGGTTCATAAATGACAGAGTTAATGCTTCTCGACCTTAGGGAATTTACATAACCCAAAATAAAGAATATCTGATGTTTTAACTCTGTTAAATGGATGTTTTATTAACTTCTGAGCTACTTAGTCACCTTTGTTGACTTTTAGGCATACTTGGTAGGCTAGCAATAAATTCTGAGCTATCTTTGTAAAATATCTTTGACTGTGCATTCAATTTGTATGCTTTTGAGGTAAATAACTTGTATGTGGTATTTTTTGGTTTCCGGGGGATTAATTGCTTCACCAATCTGGCATTTGAAGCAGTCCCTTTGCTGATCTGTCTTATTTTGTCACTTTAAACACTAATTTAGGCCATTGATTGTGCTTTAAGGCCTTTCTAATCATATTTTATCTTCAAACTACGTCTTTATCTCATTAAATTGCAGGTTAAGTATTTTGATCTTCAGATTTGACTTAAACCTTTATTCTTCTTTTATCTCTTTGATCTTTGTTCTTCATTGATCTTCACTGTTTGGTTACAGGTAGCTTGACTTCCGCACTGGAGGGTCTAGCTAGATCAACCAATGTTCATGACTCATTGGCCAAACTGTTGAATTCGACCCTGGGTCCCTTCCTATTCATTTATTAGGCCCTCATATCATCATCCTAGGCACTGTGGTAACCTGGCTGTTACTGTGGGAAGGCTGGCATATATGGCCACCATTAAAACCTGCAAATAAAAATAAAAAAAATTATAAAACCCTGCGTTTTGGATAACACTGCTATCGAAGGCATTGGTGAGGGGTTACGGAGCATTTGTAGAGGAGGGGGAATATGCAGAGGAAGGGTTCCATGGCGGAATTGCGAAGAAACAGGAATATTTTTGAAATAAATGCGTGGAAAATGAGAAGTGGTTTTGTAGGAACCCAGTGGCGGTTTTCATGTGAGGGTTGAGCCACTAGAAAATTTGGCGGAAATTCCGACATCCAATTCGTCGCTATTCCGACACATAGTCGTCACAAGAGCGACAGTTTGAGGGCGGGAAAAATGTGGTTTACCATACCATCGCAGTTTTGATGCAATTAAAAAGTGTCGCACTATCGACACTTTTTTCGTCGCTTCCAAACAAGCGTCACTCTTCCGACGTTTCCCAATCCGTCGCACTTCCGACCTTTGTAAACTGTCACACGTCCGACGAAATGTGGTCCGACGTTTTGAACGTAGCTCTTCCGACATTTTTAAACTGTCACAATTACGACGAAATGTGGTCCGACGTTTTGAACATCGCACTTCCGACGTTTGTAAACTGTCGCAATTCCGACGAAATGTGGTCCAACGTTTTGAACGTCACTCGTCCGACGTTTTTATACTGTCGCTCTTCCGACATTTCTAATCTGTCGCAATTCTGACGCTTACAAGGCGTCGGTATAGCGACGGCAGGTTCAATTTAAAAAAAAAAATGAAACTTTAAAAGAGGAAAAACGTTGTTTTGAATATATTATATGAAGTAAAACAGTCCATGAAGTCATTTCATTTTCACATCTGAATATTGGAAACCAAATATCCATCCATAAAAGTGGAAGTCCCACCCCAGACAATGAAAGAAAAATACCCCATGTCACATACAGGGACATGATATAAAACCCAGTAACGGTCCACATGGAGATTATCGACAATCTGAGAAAGCATCCAAATATGCCTGAGGCATCTATAAGAAAGTGAAATAGCAGTATGTAGAATAGTAAAGCAATAGATAGAGTACCGATGTCCATTGTTCCAAATAAAAATTAAAGCACCCAAAATCCTTGAACAGAGAAAAACGCTAATCATGTGAGGAGTGTGATATGTCCAAAATATGAAAAGACCATTAGACCATATCAATAAACCAGCAACATAGACCAGCATCGCTAGTTTTGAAGGCAGAGTGATAAACATTAATCATTTTTTTTTCACAAGAGAAAAAATGTTGTTTTGAATATATTATATGAAGTAAAACAGTCCATGAAGTCATTACATTTTCACATCTGAAGTTTGGAACCCAAATATCCATCCAGAAATGTGGAAGTCCCACCCCAGACAGTGATAGAAAAATACCCCATGTCACATACAGGGACTTGATATAAAACCCAGTAACGATCCACATGGAGATTATCGACAAATCTGAGAAAGCATCCAAATATGCCCGAGGCATCTATAAGAAAGTGAAATAGCAGTATGTAGAATAGTAAAACAACAGATAGAGTACCGACGTCCATTTTTCCAAATACAAATTAAAGTACCCAAAATACTTGAACAAAGAAAAACGCTAATCATGTGAGGAGTGTGATATGTCCCAAATATAATAAGACCATGATACCATATCAATAAACTAGCAACATAGACCAGCATCGCTAGTTTTGAAGGCAGAGTGATAAACATTAATCATTTTTTTTCACAAGGGAAAAAATGTTGTTTTGAATATATTATATGAAGTAAAACAGTCCATGAAGTCATTACATTTTCACATCTAAAGATTGGAACCCAAATATCCATCCAGAAATGTGGAATTCCCACCCCAGATAGTGATAGAAAAATACCCCATGTCACATATAGGGACTTGATATAAAACCCAGTAACGGTCCACATGGAGATTATCGAAAATCTGAGAAAGCATCCAAATATGCCCGAGGCATCTATAAGAAAGTGAAATAGCAGTATGTAGAATAGTAAAGAAATAGATAGATTACCGACGTCCATTGTTCCAAATACAAATTAAAGTACCCAAAATCCTTGAACAGAGAAAAACGCTAATCATGTGAGGAGTGTGATATGTCCAAAATATAAAAAGACCATCACACCATATCAATAAACCAGCAACATAGACCAACATCGCTAGTTTTGAAGGCAGAGTGATAAACATTAATCATTTTTTTTTCACAAGAGAAAAAACGTTGTTTTGAATATATTATATGAAGTAAAATAGTCCATGAAGTCATTACATTTTCACATCTGAAGATTGGAACCCAAATATCCATCCAGAAAAGTGGAAGTCCCACCCCAGACAATGATAGAAAAATACCCCATGTCACATACAGGGACATGATATAAAACCCAGTAACGGTCCACATGGAGATTATCGACAAATCTGAGAAAGCATCCAAATATGCCCGAGGCATCTATAAGAAAGTGAAATAGAAATATGTAGAATAGCAAAGCAATAGATAGAGTACTGACGTCCATTGTTCCAATTCCGACGCAATTCTGACGCAATGTGGTTTGTTGGACGTCAGTATTTATTTACTTCTGCAATTGCAAAGCAAAAGCAGTTTCAAAGGCTACCTGGCTAATCTTCGGGCTCCGTCTGTAGTTTATAAAATAAACAATAGTAACAATGAAATTATTCAGGTCCCCAGTGGAGTTGCCACTATGTTATCACTCAGATTTTCCTTGAAGTTGTTGAAAGAGGCAAGGGGTCCGAGGTAACCACAAACCAATCTTTTAGGTACAGAATCTAGCCAATCTGTACCCAGAGAGGGCTCTCTCTATAAAATTTAGCTTTGTTTTAGAAAATTTAGGCTAGTTATAAAGTCCAGGGGTTTTATTTGAATTTGGGTGGTGGAATTTGATAGCTAAGGGCAAGATTGAGTAATTCAGGCCATTGGGCAATGGAGTAAAAAAAAATGGCTTCACTGGATTAAGTTTATCAACAAAAGATGGTTTTATAGGGCAAGATAGTCAAACATGGAAACAATTATAAATCTTAAAAGAATGAAATGTATTTAAAATGGATGAAAGGAAATTAAGAATCTTTCAACACATTCAAAGAGAGAAAAATGAGTGATTATCAATAAAGAGCATTTAAGTATTCTTTACTAAATAATCAGAATGCTTAAACTAGTAAAACAGGAGCAATTAAGAATTCACTGTTTATAACTAGTTTAGAAGAAAACATTTAGAATAATAATGATTAAAACCATATTACACTTAAGTACCTTCTGATTTACTCCTTTTCATTAATTATTTAGGAATGAAACACAGTGATATAATAAACAGATATAAAAACTTAAAACACGGGATAGAAATGACTTATTGATCCGTAGTTTGACACATGAATCCTGTAAAAAGTCTCTAACATCAATTCATCATCCATCAAGCCACAAAGAAATTTCTCCAACAACACTTTATTCCGAAAAAGTCAATGTTACTGCAAAGTATATGAATCCGCACTTACTACTCCAATTGATGGAGTATTTATACAAAAAATCATACAAAATATCTCATAACAAATTGAGATATTATCTAGGATAACTAATAAGTATTTTACAACAATATAGAGACAGATGGTGTCGTAGATAAGAAAAATGATAACTGATGTTGTGCTGTTTCCTTCTTTTAAGAATGTGCTAGAGGCAGGCCCTATATCTTGGCTTGCTGCTGTCCTCTTCAACAATTCTATGTTGATTATTTCGTTTCACTGATACTCTTTAACTGCTCTGATACTCTTTGACCTTTGTTCATCCTTTTATCCTTTTTATCATGATATACTGTGGTAAATAGGCAAAAATTTATGTAAGGATAATTTTTTACAAAAGTTCCATCATTTCTTCCCACCATTGAAATTCTAGCACTTTGGTCCTTTCCAACTTTCTTAGTGTTTCATCAGCCTCAGTATATCTGAATCAATTAGGCTGATTTGGGAACAAATGATTTACTTCAAGCTCAAGATAAAATAAATTTTCCAATCTGTCATGAAGGTTTTTCCCTGTAGGCAATGCTGCTGTTGATGAACTGGTTGAAGAAATAGCTTGATTATCAGCATATTTTTCCAATTTTTCAACATAACTATCAAGTTCCATTAGCTTATCTTCTGCAACTATAGGACTGGGAAATCCTCTATTTAACAGAATATTCAATCTTTCTCTGAAGGCAATGATTTCTTCTTGCATATCTGAGCACCTTCGTTCTAAATTCTGTACCAGAGTTCTTTTAGTAAAAACTCTCTTTATTTCAAGAATTGTTCCGGTCCTGTCCTGAATACCAATTTCTGCAAGTTGATTCTTAGTCTGAGTATTCAAAAAATGTATAAGTCTATTGGCCTCTTCTGGCATATTTCCCAACTCTTGTCTTGATCTCTCAATCTCATCCAAAGCCAATTTAACTAAGTTATTCTGTTCATCCATTATTTGAATTGAGGACCAAACATCCTTTATTGATTGAATGATATTATCCCAAAGAATTTCATTTATTTCTTTTAAAGGTTTCTCCAATGTGAGATCCTTTTCTAATGCTTTGACTGTTTTTTCTAATTTGTTCACTTCTCTTGTTTTATCAGCAACACTCATTTTTGAAAGATCATATTTATGTTCTAGAGTGGCCAATTGTTCCTTTGTTTTGTGAAGCTCTATGGCCTGAAGTTTCATATCTTCCATTGACTTTGTTAATTCATAAGTGTTCAAATTTGTAGTGTTGCTCTGTGACAATTCTGCTGGCTGACCTGTTGTTGTTGTACATGTCACTACTTCTGCTGTAGATACTGGAATATTTGCCTGCTTATCTTTTAATGCATTCTCAAGCTCTTTTTCAGTTGCGGTAAGTTTCTCATTCAGTTTTAAGAGCAAATCCATTAGTTCTTCCTCAATTTTTTTTTTGATGATTTCTGCAGTTTGTGGATGTCTTGAGGCCGGTAACTTTAATTGTTTTCTTAGAGTTGCAATATCGTCATCTTTTCTCTTGATCAAAGCTTCAATACCTTTCACATCTTTAGGATTATGACCCAAACCAATGATTATTTCCTCTAAAGTTTTGATTCCATTATCCTTAGCATGGGAGGAGGATTTTTCAAGCTGCAATTGTGTATTAGTATTATCCAAAGAATCCTGCAACTTATGGGTCATCATTGATTTATCTGTCAGAGTAGAATAAATCATCTCACCTGTTTTCTTGTGTAGCTCAATTTGATCTAAAGGATGGATATCCTTTGCTAAGACTTCAAAATTAGTCCTAACGTAATCTGCAGCTGTCTGAGGCTGCTACACCTTGGGCTTCAAATGGCTCATTAACATCTTACCATGTTGGATGTCATAAGCTGACATCAATCTTTCTTGATTTTTCAGAGCCATCTTCAAATATTGGTTGTACACTTTAAGTCTAAGTGGATCGTTCCTGGCCTTTATATTGATGAATGTTCTTTTGATGTCCCAGGCAGTTTTTACTGGAGGTTTGAAAGAAGATATTTCTGCACTTTGTTGCCTCTGTATTTCCTATTTTTGAAAATTAGTGGATGTCCCACTACCTGTACATGTTTGCTGACTGTCTTCTCTTCCCTGGCTGTCAGGGATTTCCTGAAATGATTCATCTTCTGGAAGGGGAGTTAATTTCTTCCTTTTAACATCTTGTTGTTCAGAAGAGCCACCAATAGGAGTAGTTGTTTCGGCCTCTCTCTTTTTTCCCTTTTCTATATTCAGAGGAGTTTGTAAAATAGAAATTTCTGGCTCACTGATCTGAGTAGGAGGAATTTGTCCTTGACCTTGTTCTTTAGAAGTCTCTGGTTGCTCTGTCATTATGAATTTTTCAATTATTTGTATATTAGGCTCCTTTTCTTTTCCTTTAGATTCTACTGCTACTGTACTAATCTCCTGCAAATTTTGTTGTAAAGTCCTGGCTGAAGAAGATCCTTGCACCTGTCCAAAAGATTCTAGGTCAAGTATCTTTTCAAGATATTTCATTACATTTTCAACATTGACCTTCTCACTATCTTTTTCAACCAATGTCCCTTCTGTCCATTAATCCATATTAGCATATTGTTCTATTTCTGGGATTCTTTGATGGATGTATGGTGACAGTTTATTTTTTATTCTTCTATCACAGATAAATTTGTTTGGATCATAAGGCACCTAGTAGAAACTCTTTTGTAGTCTGAGATAGTCTTCTAAAATCCTTTCGGCTTCCTTTCGAGCTTCCCTAGAGTTACAAATGAAGGGACCTAATTGGCTCTTGATCCTGAGTTGAGCCTTTTTCTTTGCATTGCAAAAATGAATTATATCTGAATTATTCATCTGCCTGAAATATTCTAATGCAAAGAGTCTCATTGGGACATACTTGGGAAGTTTGAATGGGCATAATTCACATCCATATATCCTGATCTTTGTGTAGTTTTGATATAGGTACCAGTCACCTATCTTGTACTGCTTTGAGAGCTGAAGGATTTTCTTGATTTCATTGTTAATTCTAGGAGGAGAGACTCCTGTCAATGAGGTAGTTGCAGGATGAAAAAAAAGGTCGAAAAACTCATTATAGGAATAAGGAGAATCAGAGGAATTGTGAGTAATGGCAGACCAAAAGATGAATGACCTAGGATTCCCTTTGGCATCAAGTTTTTTAACATAAAAAGGGAAATTTTCTGACTGAAAGTAAATCATGAGATGATATATGACAGAAGAATACTTAAATACTCTCTCATTCTCAAATCTCATGAACTGATCATGGATTTTGTCAGCAATATAAGATGCAAAATCATACTTGACAGCAGGAGGCTGTCCAGGGTTAAAAATGGATAACAATACTAGGGTTAAGTGATCAACATACTCACTAGTATTGAAGCCCATTATGGAAGATATCATGTTTAAAATAAGTCTACCCTCATCAGTAAAGAAAGTATAACCATAAGGGGGGGGATTTTTAGGCTGATTCTCTGGTAACATGAAGGTTTGGCATAGGAGGTTTAACTCTTCATGGGATAACTTAGTAGATTTCTCAAGTAATTCAGCCATGGACAGGGGAGTGAGAGCTTGACCAGGTTGGAATTGTAGCATTTCATTTATGGACTGAGTAGTTATTGGGAAAAGGACATTTTGACTTGGGGATAAAACTGCTCGTTGGTTGAGATCATAATTTGCGTAGCAATAATGGATTAACTCAGGAAAAATATGGACTGAGGGGAGAAGGTACATAGGAAGATTTGATTCCCAAAGTCCAAAGATGTCAGAACCATTCAAATAATTGTCTCTACAGCGGCAAAATATTCGAAGAGGATTCTCACTGAGAAGCAAGTCCTTAATTTGAAAATCCATATCGGCTAAAGGCAAATAATCCAAGTCCTTGTGAGGGGCATTGATGGGCACGACATTCAGAGCTACAGGAAATTCCATTTCTGGTTCTTATGGATTTAGAAATGGAATTTCAGGGTTTTTGTGGAAAAGGGGCACAATTACCAGTTTTTGGAATATAATTGCAGTTCTGGGAACGAAAAATACCAAACTAAACTTCTTTTCAGACCTTAGTGCAGAATTAAAACTAAAACCAGGATTTTTTACAGAGTTTAGCGGGGAATTGGAATAAATACCTGTTTACGGGAAATGAAATGTGTTTAAACAGGCGCTATTTATGACAGAAGAACCCTGAAATACTCGGCTTCAATTCTCTTCAGCAAGGTAACGGTCAGCAAGCGTTAACAGTTGGTTTTTGAATTTTGTTGCATGGAAAACTGGCTAGCACACAGAACACTGAAAATGACGCAGACACAATTTGTTTTATTTACAAAGTCAAAAGGGTGGTGGGTTTTGATTGATGACGTCAGCATGTACGATGGTTTCGTCACAGAGGGATAGGAGCGGATCTTTGTTTGGGCTGCTCGCGCAGTGGAAATCCGGACCCGAAAAAGATTAGGGTGAATTTGATAAGAAACTCACGTCATAACTCTCCCATCGTACGCCAGCCCAACTTCGGACCCGAAAAAGATTAGGGCGAAATTCATTTGGTTTTCGCGTCACAAAATTGGCCGACGTCAGCAGGCTATTTTGGAACGCGAATTTGGTTTGAATTATGGTTTATCACTGTTTGAAGTCTGGCGGGCTCGACTTAAGAACAATTTTGTTTGATCCCATCTTATAAAATTTGTGTTGGTTTTCTTTGATAATACACATATTTATAATAAATCATGGGAATACCACACTAGTAAGCATGTGGAAAAGTTATATAAATTATTGAGAACAATCATTTTTATGTAAAAATATCCAAATGTGCTTTTGGGAAATAAGAATTCGAGTATTTGGTTCATATTGTTTTAAAGGAAGGAGTGAAGTTGGAGCCTCAAAAGATGCAAGCTATTACAAAATGACCTATTCCTAAGAAAATCAAGGTTCTTAGAAGATTTTTAGACTTACATGATATTATTGATCATTTGTTAAGAATTATGCATGCATTTCAAGTCCACTCACATATCTCTTGAAGAAAATATCATTTATATGGAATGATGAGGCTACTTTGGCATTCTCTCTTTTAATGGATGCCATGTCTTCTGCACCAACATCGGTTGCACCTAATTTTGGTAAAACATTCATAGTAGAGTGTGAGGCACTAGGACAAGGAATTTATGTAACATTAACACAATAAGGGATATCATTGGCTTTTAAAAGCAAGGAATTCAAAGAAAATATTTGGTGAAATCTACATATGAAAAATAAATGGAAGCAATATTACATGCAATAAAAAATGGGGATAGTATATCACTGGGAGGTACTTGAAAGTCAAGATATACCATGATAGCATAAAGTATTTTTTGAAGCTATGGATTTCATTGGAAGATTAACAAAAATGAGGAGAAAAAATGCAAAGTTTTAATTTTGAGATAATCTGCAAAGAGGGTAAGGAAAATTTAGTACATGATGCTCTTTTTAAAATAGAAGAGGCCTCAAATTTATATCCAATTACATTTTCTATTCCTAGGTGGCTAGAAGAAGCTTGCCATAATGGAAAAATGACAATAGTACTAAACAAAAACTAAAATTTATAAAGGATGGGATGAACTCTATCGAGCATTGGGAGTGAAAGAGAGATATACTTTGGTGCAAATGTAGAATATTTTTATGCATGCAAGCATATTTGAATAAACAAATATTAAGGGAGTCCCATGTCTCTCTGATGGTAGGATGCTCCCATGTCTCTCTGATGGTAGGACGCAGGGTTCCTTAAAACATCTCAAAGGATCAAAAAATATATTTTTGGAAGGAATGAAGAAAGATATTTAAAATTTTGTAAGAGAAGGTCAGGTTTGCATAATAAATAAAAGAGAGATAGTAAAATCTCTAGGGTTACTGAAATATAAAGGTAAGTATTACATTTTTGTGGTCATTTATATAGACAAATTTTGTAGATTTTTTTTGTAGAGCTCAAAGTACATAAACAACAAGCCAAGTGGCAGAAGTGTCCGTGAAAGAAATTCATAGTCTTCATGGTTTTCCTAAAGTAATAGTAACAAGAAACTTTTGGAAATAATTATTTAATATGAGTGGAGAAGCACTAGCTGCCATGAGTTCTACATATCAAACACAATCAAATGGTCAAACAAAAATAGTTAACAAATGTTTTTAAGGTTATCTACAATGTTACTCTTTAGAAAAGCAATCTTAATGGATGAAGTGGGTTCCTCAGGGAAGAATGGTAATATGATACTATCATACTACCTATCACACATCTACTAAAATTTCCCCATTTAAGGCCCTTTATGGATATCCAACTCCTAGTATCTCATACTTTTTGCAAGATAAGTCCAAAGTATAGGAAACCGAGTCACATATGGAAAATACTAAAGAAACTTTGAAAATTATTATGGAAAACCTTCAAATGACATGAAACATGATAAAACAACAAGGGGAACAACTTTGAAGTGAAAGATAATTTGAGGAGGGTAATTGGGTATTTTTTAGATTATAGCATTATAAGCAATCTTCATTCAAGAAAAAGAAGAATAAAGAATTAGCTCAAAAATGCAATGTGGAAAAAGTCGAAGTCGGGATTAAATCAGAAAGGGTCCAAAAGTTGAAATACTCGATAAAGTCGGGAGTTTTTTGAAAAAGTCGGCAAAAAGTCGGCAAAACTGAAAAAATACAAAAATATTCATTTTTGGAAAAAATCCCGATTTTTTCAAAAAAAAAATTAAAAAAATATTAAAGAAACTACCTCACTCAATATTTTTTCGAAAAATTCGGCAAAAATTCGGGACTTCGAGGATAAAATCACGACTTTTTCAGGGATGAAAAAGTCGGCAAAAAGTCGGCCAATAAAGTCGGCTCCGGGAAAAATTCGGGATTTTTTCAAAAAGTTGGGACTTTTTGCCGACTTTTCCACACTGCAAAACTGTTATGGCCCTAAATAATTATTCATAGGATTGCACAAGTGGTATAGAAGTTATATTTTCCTTCTTCTTGCATTCATAAGTTTTTTCATGTATCTTGCCTAAAAAAGGTTTTGGGAAAAAATATGCCAATGTAAATAGAAATTCCAAAATTAGATGAAGAATGAAAGTTGATTCTTGAACCACAAAAAGTTATAGATAAACATTATGTATCTCTTTGACATATAACCATTATGAAGTACCTAATCAAGTGGAAGAATATTCCTCTAGAAGAAGGTACATGGTAAAATGATCAATTCGTGATGAAATACCCATGGCTAAAGGGTTCATTTGAAGTTTTGACAAAGGTTTTGTTATATGTTTTATATAACGCACGGCAAAATAGTTTTATTGTTTGTTAAGGTCCCACACAATGATCAAATTTGAAGGGCAGGTCCGAATTTAAATTATAAGGGCATATATCTATGTCGCCCTTCCATAATGAAAAGCTTTAAAAAAAAACTTTTCAATTGACCACTAAATTATTTTTACATTTCATTTTCAGAAAGACAAAACCATCAATATTTATATTAATAAAAGACTGTTACATATACAACAATGAAGAAGGATCCATCTTTCATTGCTTAAATATCTCATTGGAAATGTCAACATAAGTCTTGAAGACACTATTATAAGATTTTGGATACAAACCACCAGGATATAGGAGATTCTTATGTGTCAGATTGTGTAATGCAATTTTGACTTTGTCTCACAAGGAGCAGCAGCATGGAGGTCTGGATTTTTCTTATAGAACTTTTTTATTATTATTTGAAACATTGTTTATAGATATGAATACAACAATGAAATTATGAGCATGGTGGACAATTATTCAAGCTCATGATGCCAAACCATGATGATGTAAGTTTTGAATTTAACATTTTTACATGTTAAAGACAAATAGTCAAAATCACTGACAACTTAGTATGCCATAATTAATAATCATTCCCTGTTCACTTTTGTTAATAGGTTTATGTCACACGATGATTCAGGGGCATTAGGCACTAGCCAGCAATGAAGGAGGTTTTTTCCACATGTTGTGGCTAGGAGGGTTGGAAAACATTTGAGTTGTAACAGCTAGGTGTCAATACCTTAGCTGATTGTATTACTTAGACTAGTTAGAGTTGTAGGAGTCGAACAATTTTAGTTAGTTGAATTATTATAATTAGACCTTTTGATTTCTAGAACGGTCCTCTCAGAGGAACCAAAGAGCCATATGTTATGTATATAAATTGTAATTCCTCGGATGAATAAAATTAGAGAGGGAAGAGGAGAGTAGAGAGGGTATTTCTGCAATAAACCTCTGTGTGTGAAAAATTGTTTCCAGTTAAATTATTTCCAAGCTTAGTTGCCATTGAATTATCTCGAACTGCTAATTGTGAAGAATTATTTAACTATGAGGCGATTGGGTACTGATAATTCCATTCTTCTGTCTTTGAATTCCCGTAAATTGTTGGATAACCCTGTGAACTCACCCCACCCGAAGGCGAGGTCTGTGTAGAGAACCGGGGTCGTGAACACTGTTCAAATATAAAAATCCTGCTTAATAAAGAGACAAGATTGTTGTGCTTTCAGAACCTGACCTAAGGATTGGACATGAGTTAACAAACAAAAGGATAGCGGAACCAGACTTGCACCCGTGGTCAAGCCCTGTACCAAAACCATGAGCGGAATCACAAAATCGGGTTGCCCATATCGCACTGCTTTTGCGAAGTAGGCGGTATTTCCTATTCGCGAGTGATTCCATAGGGAATGCGACACGTGGCAAAGTGACCCCCGGAAACCACCGTTTAACCTGCGCCATCGCACGTTAAAGCCCGACGTTGGAAGCCGAGGGAAATTGCCAAGAGTCATTGATTTGGAGAAGGGCCATCGGACGGTGGTCGCACGTTGAACTTTCCCAGAGGTTAACTAAGGTGTGCGGAGGATAGCTAGGTACGATACGAGTGTTTGATTGGTTATTGATATATATAGGTGGGGCCGAAGTATAATGAAATTTTTTAATTAAACGATTGGCGGATAATTAACATAAGTCTGGAGCGTGATTGTTGTAAGGCTGGGTGGTGAAATATAGAGCCGAAAGTTCATTACAAGTTATTTATTTAAAAAGAAACGTGGAGTATAAATACAAAGTGTTGAAATTTAAACATTGGTTATAAGGCTTGGAGATAATATAAAGTCGGGAATATAAATTAAAGTCCAACCATTGTGGATAGTATTTATTTATCAAATTCTACGAATTTGATAAATAAACCCGAAGAAAGAAGAAATCAATTAAGACTCAGGCTGGAGGAAAAGAACGGGGTAAACCAAGGGAAAATGCTGACAGAGCGATTGTAGACACACCAGCTCTCCTTAGGGGTCCAATTTCAGTTTTGTTGCGTCACACGATGATCTCTCTTCTATGGCATTTACTTGTATTGAAGATCACTATTCTAGGAATAAGGAGTTATTTTCTCCAAAAATAACCCTAGCCAAACATTGACAATGCATCAAAGATATCTTTCTATGCTTCATAAGTACATATGTTCTACTTCTAAATCATGTCTTGGAAGTGGTTGTTTTGCTGGAAATTATTCACCAGTTGGTTTCATACCAAAGTCTTTTTCACATTTTCAACATCCAATACATGAAAAAGATAATAGTTTAAAACAACATAAATATTTGAAATTTTGCAAGAATTGTCTGGCACACTTTGAATATGAATTTTGAAGTCAAGTGCATGATGCTGTATAAGATCAAGTGTCATTTTGAATACCAAATGTTTCACAAGAAACTTCTCAACATGCTACCCTACAGTAAGGATTAAATGACAATATTGTATCAACTATTTCCATAATAAAAGTGCACCTCGGCCATAAGACTAAACAACTACAAATGTTGTAGATCTAACAAGACCACACAATCAAATGTATTCCACAAGGCCAATACTGTATGAAAATGAAAAGGAGTTTGCAACCAAAAATACCTTAGGAAAATAATTCAATTAGATACACCAAACCATCAGAAAAAAGGAAAACCAGCCTACTTGGCCCCAATATTTTCAACTGGGTCCTCTAATTCAACCAATAAAAAGGCTAAAACCATAGCATTGAGATATATTTCATTACACTGTTAATAACAATAAAATTTGACTCAGCCATAACCCTTTCCTTTTATTGTTGTGAAAATATTTATGCATTACTTTAATGTGGCTAGTCCATAGGCCAAGTAGACCACTGGGTAACAAATATGTTTCCTTTCACCTTTGAGTTTTCAAATTATGCCTACCAAATATAAGACATTTAATAGGGGGAACAAATACAACGTTAAAAAGAAAACCAGAGCACACATCTACAAATTACCTCCTTAGCTACTGTCACACCATCATTAACTATTTTCGTAGAACCATGCTTGCTCTCCAAGACAACATTTTTCCCTTCGCCCCAAGGGTGACTCCAACAAGATCAGCAAGTTTGTTCACACCGCCTGCAAGACAAATTGACAATGCTTTCAGTAAGTGTGCAATTGAATGCCAGACCATATGCCAAAACAACCCTACATGAAAAATTAAAATAACACATTAAAATCGAATATAAGTGGACAAGGAAAGATCCACCGCAGTGAAGTTTCACGTGCAGGTGACCTTCCTTTAAACATATTTTTTTCTCTGACTTGCAATTTTTTTGTCACTGAGCCATCCTTGTTGAAGTACAACTCCTTTTCCATAGCTCTTGTATTAACTACCTTATCTCTGTCGCGTAATCTCAGAGTCCCTCTTCTTCTTGAGCGATTAAAGGAAATGGGTGAAAAAACTGAAAGAGAAGACAATTGTCTGCCATAATTATCAAACATTGCACCCAACTTCTTCCCCTTTCCATTGCTACCCAATGAGGTAGATGTGGCAATTGTTGTCATACTACCCAAAGCAGAGGCCATATTCTCTTATCCTGAATATAGAATTACAAGATCTTCATATTAGTATGAACCTTAAAAAACATGACTCCCATTGCTAAAAACCACTTTTAAGTTGTAATAGGAAAACTAAACAACTATCGCAACTTTTGGAAACTTCTGGAGCATTAAGAGAGAAACAAACAAAGAGAAATACAACCACAATCCTCATTTTAATGAGACCAGACTATATATTTTCATTAAGATAATAGAAAGAAATCACGACTATATTAAGGCTAGCATAAAACAATCTTTAACCAGTGTCTCTCGCGGCCTTCAGGTTGCCATGCTAGAGGTTGCATATTTTTAATTTAAATTCTTGACCTCTCGTGCCCATCTATGAATGCATCCAATGGGATATCTACATCAAATTCTCCTTTATATCCCCAAAAACAAATTCCCTACTACAAGAGCACCAGTATTTATGGATCACCCCACACCATCCCACCCACTAGAAATGGTGAAAAAGGAAACCCGAGAAAACTTCTGAAATATCTCAAGATGACTATATGGGTGGTTCTTATGAATCAACCAACCATTCAGAACATGCTCATCAATCCAAAACATGAGTATTATGTGACAATATTCAAGCAAGCAGTGAATCGGATTTCTGAAGCTATGTTAGAGAAACCCTAAACTCTCACTGAAAATAGGTGAAATGTGGCACCACTCAGGGATTGACATGTGCCAATTGGTACAAGTGGTAGACAATTGGCATGCTCAAACAACGAGGTGATGCAGGGATGACATGAGGGAGAAAATATCTGAAAAGCCCCAAATCTGGAGAACTAAAGCTCATCACCAACCTGAGATTGACAACTTTACATGATGTAACCTATGAAATCGTAAATGGAGAAATCATAGTAACAATAAAGTAACCTATGTAACAATAAAGTCGGATTCATCCTGGGAGTGGTAATGGGAGAAATCATAGTGAACAACAGGAAACATGCAGAGTTGCTTACAATCGAATAGATGAAAAAACACATACAAAAAACCTAGATAATAATCATGAACAAGCTTAATATTGAATTATGAACTGTAAAGGAACTTACAAAATGTGACATTACGAACATGGTCAAGCGCACAAGCAAAAATATCCTGGACATGACCCTGGTTGACAAGTTGTATTGCTCATGATGCAAGAGGATTTGTACCTGCACTGCCAAGTCAATCAAAATCCATCATTATCTATACAATAAATACAAGTAATTGATGTAGTATTTTTTACTCTAAGATGCATTATTATGATAATGTTAGAACATATGTTGAAAAGGTAAAAACATACCTGAATAAGCTCCTCTTCGTTTCAAGAACAATTTATTGGAGTCGCATGATCCAGGTGGATATCGGTGGCCACCCACCTATTCCATTTGGACCAGCACCATCAATTCTTGTAGCTTTTCACATTCAGCACAACTTACTATTTTTAGCAGGTTTTCGGGTCCTCCACTCTCGGAGCCGTTTTGGGGGCTTAATGATCTAGGTGGATATTGGTGGCCGCCCACCTATTCCATTTGAACCCCCATCTTCAGTTCTTTCAATTTTCAAGTTGCAACAAAACTTACTATTTTTAGCAGTTTTTCGGGTCCTGAACTTCCGGAGCCGTTTTGAGGCCCTAAACGACATTTTTTGGGAAAACGGAGAGCAACATGGGTCCATGGACCGATGTTGCTAGTTCAAAAATTGAAGTCCTCGGATAGATCTTTCTAACGAGCTATTGAGCACGTCAAACGGAGATCGGGTGCCAAAGTTATGCCCCCGGGAAGTTGAACCACCAATTTACCCAAACGGGCGCCCACAGTTTTGGCGCCTCATCTCCTACAGTTAGGTTTTTGGACGTTTCAGATTCTACATTGTTTCTCAACAATAAATAGGCCCTCGAGCCTCATTGTAACACAGTTCAGAGGCCTGTAGCCGCCACATCTCTTCTCAGAGATAGCTACCAGCGCCCTAGCTAGTTTTATTTCCTTTCTGTCTGTAAGCAAATTTCAGTTCTTTGATATTAATGAAATGAAGTGTTATTTCCGCTGCATCTCTGTATTTATGGTTATATGTTTATTATGTTGCGTTCCTGCATAAATCCGGATCAGTGGTATCAGAGGGGTCTGCTTTTTCTCGATCCTTCTTTGCATGTCCCCAACGAGGTCGGGGTATAAGGAGCTAGGGCTCGATCTGGTTGAACCCTTGCAAGATCAGCCTCGCAAACCTCGATGACCTCCCATGGCAGAAGAAAAGAAAGACGAGGGAGCAGGAGATCCTATCAAAATACTGCTCGAGGAGGCACTCGAGAAATAAAGGCACGCAATGATAGATAACTTTGCTCAAATCCTTCAACGACTGCCCACATATGGCGCATCTGCATCCAAAAACCACTCTGGAGGTGCCACTCCCTTCAAGGTACAGGTGAACTTTGACATTCCTATATTTGAAGGAAAAATAGATGCAGACGCCGTAGACAGATTGTTAGATTTGCTGGAAGGGTATTTCTCAGTCCATGACTTTTCTGACCGAGAAAAGATTATTTTTGCACTTCTCAAAGCCGCCCCCCATGTCAAATACTGGTGGGAAACCTACTGTGAGCAAGAGGGCGAAGGGGAACCCTCTCTGTTCTCGGCCACACCCACTTAGGTCGTTTCGAGACGCATCAGGAACAATATTACCCCGTGGGGAGCTATGAGGACAAATACATCCAATGGACCACGCTGTGGCAACAAAAGGATCAAGATGTGCACGAACTAACGAATCTATTCCATACCCTACGCACAAAGTTGGGGATTAAAGATTCAGAGAGACATTTGGTGCTCAAGTACCGCAGCTGTCTACACAAACACATTTAGGAGGAAATGGATTTCCTCGACATTACATCGCTTGGCATGGCATATCGCTATGCCGCCAAGATCGAGCAGATATTTAAGTAGAAGAAGCGAGACTTTGGATCTACGAATCTGAAAGGTGCCCCCGAACCAAAGAACAAGGGGCAAGGCCAAAGCAATGCGACTCAGAACAACACCACAAATCCAAAGAAGGACACGGGGAAGTGGTGTGAATTTCATAACAGCCCCACTCACAGCACAAACGAGTGTCGGGCCAAACAGTATTTGGTGGCCGAACTAAAGGCACAGATGGATGCATTTTACGATCACGAGTTAGAACCTTAGGACAAAGGCAATGACAAAGGGAAGTAGATCATTGATGCAGATCCTAGTGCCATTGTTGCCACCACCAAAATCCTGAGGGAGGGTCCAGAGGATCCAGAGGAGGGGGAGCGCCTCTTCGAGTCGCAAAGTGGGTGAATGGTTCTCCGCTACAATTTCTCGTTGATAGTAGATGCCAAAAGAACCTCATTTCAGTAGAGGTCAAGAAGTGGCTCGGCCTACCAACCATAGCAGACCCGCAGCGGTATACCATTGGGTGCCTCCACCCAGGGAGAGATCTCCGCATCCGCCAGCAGTGCCACCTTCCATACAATATCAAGTCATTCACGTATGAGGTATTATGTGATGTTACTGCTCTTGATGTAGCTGATGTATTATTGGGCCAACCATACTTGTGGAGACGACATGCTATGTATGAGTCTAGGCCTCATGTTGTTATTATTACTTTGGGAAATAACTTGTACAGGATACCGGAGGTAGTATCGCCTCCTGTCATCTCTTTGACTACTGCAAAACAATGTAGTAAGATTGTTTCCCAAACCAGGAAATTTATTTTCCTTACAACTCGCTCACAGGGAAAGAAGAATATTGTGGCCACAACCTCGAAACAGGGCTCCCTTGCACGGCTGCAGTAGATGGAAAAAGTCATGGAGGAATACGAGGACATTTTCTCTTCACTCATAGAGGTTCCTCTACATTGTCAGGACAAGCACTCCATTGATCTGACTCCCAATGCACCACCGCCTGATGTTGCCATACATCTTGCAACTACACATACATAATCCAAACATGTACTGTCTGAGGCTGATAAAGAAACCAAATTTACTAAACGCATCCAGCATGTCCACCCGCAGGTCCATGACATCTTCAACACATCTAATACTCAATTCAACGGTGCCTCATCTCATGGAGGATCTCAAACGCAATGGGGACCATTGCTTCCTAAGAGAGGGAGGAATGATCTAGGTGGATATCGGTGGCCACCCACCTATTCCATTTGGACCCATTTCATGATTCTTCTTGACTTTTCACATTCGGCACAAATTACTATTTTTAGCGGGTTTCGGGTCCTCCACTCTCGGAGCCGTTTTGGGGGCTTAATGATCCGGGTGGATGTGGTGGGCACCCACCTATTCCATTTTAACCTCCACCATTAGTTCTTTCAGTTTTCAAGTTGCAACAAAAGTCACTATTTTTAGCAGTTTTTTCGGTTCCTAAACTTCTGGAGTCGTTTTGAGGCCCTAAACGACGTTTTTTGGGGAAAATGGAGATCAACATGGGTTTATGGACCGATGTTTCTCATTCAAAAATTTTACTCCTCGGATAGATCTTTCTAATGAGCTATTGAGTGCGTCAAACGGAGATCGGATGCCAAAGTTACACCCTCGGGAAGTTGAACCACCAATTTACCCAAACGGGACCCACAGTTTTGGCGCTTCATCTCCTACAGTTAGGGTTTTGGACGTTTCGGATTCTACATTGTTTCTCAGCAATAAATAGGCCCTAGAGCCTCATTGTAACGGTTCGAGAGGCCTATAAACGGCCACATCTCTTCTCGAGAGAGATAGCTACCAGCGCCACAGCTAGTTTTATTTCCTTTAAATACGTAAGCAAATTTCAGTTCTTTGATATTAATGAAATGAAGTGTTATTTCCGCTGCATCTCTGTATTTATGGTTATATGTTTATTCTGGTGCGTTCCTGCATAAATCTGGATCATCGCATGAACTTGGAACAAGCCTCCCACGATCTGAAAGAGTAGCAACTAAGTCAACAGTGACTTTTTTGTTGCTACACTAGATCGAGGGAGTTTTGCTCCAAGATTAAATCGCTCCAATAAATTATTCTCTACTAAACAGGGCCAACCACGTGAAGGTGGAAGCTCTTATGGCCCCTCCCCCCTCACATCACTCTCAATTCCCCAATACCCAATCTATATTTCATTTTTTACTTTCATGAGCATAAAAAAAAATATTCAATAAATAATAAAAAACAATTCAACAAAAAGTACGCAAGGAAACATTGCAATTAATGCTTGACATAAAAATAGTATGATAAATGAGTTTTTTATATAACGCAAAAAGCGTTCCAAGTATGGTAACGTTTGTCTTATAATAATACAATATTTTACATTATCAAATTTTCTTTTTCTTCTTCCTATTTCTAAAGCTCCTAATTACATCATCAATATCATCATGCTCTACTCCTGTTTCGTGCCTTTCGACCCGCACTGCTGACCTAGTTGCGTAGTCACGATGTCTGGTCTCATCCAGTGATGGGGCATCGCCTACAAAAACAGATAATATTAAATTTTAATTGTCGATTTTTAAATATCATTGAACTAGTTCGGTAATATTAATAAAAAAAATTGCAATGAGATTATTTACCTGGTGCACCAGTTGTCACCGCTGACCTAGTTGCGTTGTCACGATGTCTGGTCTCATCCAGTGACGGGGCATCGCCTACAAAAACAGATAATATTAAATTTTAATTGTCAGTTTTAAATATCATTGAACTAGTTTGGTAATATTAATAAAAAAAATTGCAATGAGATTATTTACCTGGTGCACCAGTTGTCGCCGCTGACCTAGTTGCGTAGTCACGATGTCTGGTCTCATCCAGTGACGGGGCATCGCCTACAAAAACAGATAATATTAAATTTTAATTGTCAGTTTTTAAATATCATTGAACTAGTTCGGTAATATTGATAAGAAAAAATTGCAATGAGATTATTTACCTGGTGCACCAGTTGTCGTCGCTGACTTAGTTGCATAGTCATGATGTCTGGTCTCATCCAGTGACGGGGCATCACCTACAAAAAAAGATAATAATAAATTTTAATTGTCAGTTTTTAAATATCATTGAACTAGATCGGTAATATTAATAAAAAAAATTGCAATGAGATTATTTACCTGGTGCACCAATTGTCGCCGTTGGGACTGTTGCCCTGTCTTCCTCTCTGGTGGTAAGATCCTCAAGGGAAACATTCTCTATCATTTAAACAAAAAATGTTATAAGGACAACCATCAAGGTATAATTAGAAAAAATTATAAGTGGAAATTAATTATCGTCACGGCCCTCACTGATAGTAGCATTTTCGGCCTGGTCCCTACTACAATGATCAGGTTGCATGTGAGGATCATCTACATTTGGCTCTAAAACTGGGTTATTTGCGTCGTCGGTAGTGTTTCTCCCTTGATTTAAACAAAGTTGTTAGACATTAAATTTATGGATGAAAACAAACATATTGAAAGGTTAATGTTTTACCTTATCAGGCATTCTGGATCTTGGGACCTGCCCCAAACTTATGCGACGTTCAACTACGGCTTGATAGCCGAAATGGAAAGCGATATTTTTATCTTCCTCTGTAGTTTCTGTTCCGAAGTCATTACCCTACATTACATATGATTGTGTATTTTTAATCATTTTGATAGGATTACAAAAACGTTGGAAGGCGATACAATTAATTATAATATGTTTAGCTACTTAATTACAATTCTTGTGGCTAATTTCAAGTAGCTGCCCTGGCCTAGCTTGTGATGGCCCTTTTTTTCAATCCTAGCTTTGGTTTCCTTTGAGGTGTCAGGAAACCTAGCATCAAAAGATTGAAGTCAGATATGACGTAGCACACTTTATTTTAGACATAGAGAAAATTAAAGCTATTGAATTAAAGTTGTAATTTACCTTGCGGGTCCAGTTGGCATTTTTCCTTCTTTCTTTGCCCTTTTCTCTTTTCCGTCATGGATGAGTGCTCTCCACTCACTCTCTGGAACTATGAGAGGACGCTCGTATCTAGGGTTAAATTTCAATTTCATCCTATAGGTGTCCCTGGTATATTTCAAATATTTGTCGGCTACCCGAGCCATCGTTGTTCTGTCAAATGTGCCGACCCCAAAAAGGGCTTCTAGATAATCTAGAAGTTCTTTTTTCAGGTTGGAACTCTGGGAATTCCACCCTGTGCGTATGGTTGGGCCAAAAATTACCAACGCATGGCTCTCCAGATACCTGTAGAACTCATTGTTTCCTACACAGAAAAAAAGAAGAAAGATATTATCATTAATTTAAAAATAAAAATCATGATAAATATGTTTTAGATAAAGTACATGAAATAGTTAAAATATTAAAATTTACCTGGGAGTTGTACATGCTTTATAGGGACACCTTCATTGTTCACCAACAACGTGCCATTAATGGTCCCTGTGGAGCTGACACGTGTAGCTCCAGGAAATGCAATAATGTAGTTGGCCATATCGGCCTCATCATTGCGAACACGTTCAGCGGTTGGCTGGGTGTCTGCTTGGGCAGGGTTTGTTTCTTGGTTGGCACCTAAAGGAGTAGAAGGTGTACGAGAGGGTTTTTGGGCAATCTCTTGCCCTTGTGTCCCACTACCACCAACACCGGATTCAACAAGTGCCAGAAAATGCTACATACAAAAGAACTTTTTGTTAGTTTAGTCAATGTAAAAATTAAAAATCAAACTATCACAATTCATCTCATGCAGAACAAAAAAAATATCCTTTTGACTTTTTATTATTACTTGATATGTTTCTAGCTGGCTCATAAGTTGTTTTATCCTCTCTTCTATTTCAGGTGTTTGAGGCGCGTCTATCAAAGTATTAAATTTCGACCTTGCATCTCGTGCCTTTTTTTGCAACAAGAACACTGGAGATAGGGATGAAGAAAGCTCTTCCTCAAAGAGGGAATCATCAGGCATACCATGGCTAGGTGTCTACATATTTGAACAAAATTAATATTATTTCAATTATGTAAATAACTAAAATACCTGAAGATAGAGCAATGTTGGCACTTTACATGTTCTTCCGCTAGCCTCTTTCCGCGATCATCCCGTCTCGGGGTTGTTCCTGTACTGCCCTGATCAGTCTGCCACATTGCGATAAAATTATAAATGTAAAAACTTGAAAACAATATCTAACTTGAAAACACAAAATGAAAATTGAAATAATTTCTAATAAGACACCGGAAGACAGAGTTAGAGTTTCAAATATGCCTTGCATTGAATTCAGTCCTGGAAACATGTCATTGCACATTAAGGCACCCAAACAAGAGACGAGTTGACAATGAAGACCTTATTGAATATATTGTTGGAGCAAATTCTAGTAAACTTGTTGTGAAGACCTTGAGGACATTTTTGGAGCAACATTGTTGAAGCTGATGGTATAGCATTGTTTGAGACGATCTTGAAGGGCCTTGAAGTGAAGCTTTTGGAGCAACTATTGAAAAATCCTTAGAGCATTTAAGTAAGGCACTTTCTATCTTCCATCACCTTTTTCCTTTCAATATCCTTTAAATGATTTTGTTGATATTTAATGTTTGAAATCACGTTATAATTCCTTGATTATATGTGTTTGGGACTTTCCCTTTGAAATTACCCAAAAATACCCTGGCAATTTTATCTTCAGGATGCATGTCTGACCCTATTGTTCAATATTTTGATTGATAGTAATAAACATAGAGAGTTAGGGGGCTCTTGACTTGGTTTGGTTGGGCCATTAGATCCCTAACATCTACTAGGGAGAACCCCTCTTGAGTTGGAGGAGAGCTAGCCCGAAGTGAAAAGAGGTTGGTGAGGTGACAATGGGGCTATTGAATTACACATGGTATCACACTTTAGCTTTATGACTTTATCTTGAGAAGTGTGAGATTTTGCTATATCAATTCTCAAATTGTTTACAACACTATTGTTAAGAACTAATAAGAAGTGATGTTGAGGGGTTTTTGGGTATAAGAAACAATACCATTTAAAAACTAGGGTTCTCAGTCCTTGGCATTCCTTCACCTGGGCCTAGGGGCAGACTAGAATAATTTCACACTAAACCATGCAAACTTAAAAGTAACTTAATAGATCCATAATGTAATAATAATCATAATTCCTAATTTCCTATTATACGATATGATGAAAATTATTCAAACATGAAGCAATGAAGACATGCAATGTCTAAATTTCAAGATTGATGAACCAATACAAGAAGTTAGAAACTACAACTTTGATATCAATTCTTAATTGACAACAACTAAAGGTCATCTACCTCATCAATTCCTTCCCATTTTGTGTTTTTATATTATATTCCTTATAAAAGTGTCAAATTTCTCTCAAAGTAAGCAACCACTGAATAAAATAAAAATAGTTGAGATATGATTGAGAAATGGTCATTTATTTCTTGAAAGGATCTTCACAAATTCTTTGGTTGTTTTTCATCTCAAGAAACAAGAAATGACCTAAGAAACTATCGTGATGTAATATAAGAAACAACACGGTGCAATGGCCATTTTCAAAGCCAAATGATGTCCATCGAGGACATGACCTTTATTTGGTTCCTGTTTCATAGGAGTTTCGGGTAGAAATGGAACTTTGTTGTACCATTTCCAGTAGTAAAAAGGGAAAACCTTATTTTTCCATGGGAAATAATTTACCTTTCCCTTTTCAAGATAATCTAAATCACAAAAAATATGAACTATACTGCACACATTCTTGGATAATGTGAAAGTGGAAAAGGAATACCCTACACAAGTGATGCACACATGTACATTTGAACACTAATAGATTTTTGTAGTTGAAATGCAATGCTTGTTTTCATTTAAATGTAGGTTTTTTAAAGCAGGGAGAAATAATGGCTACCAAATTAATAAGCGTTTCTTTGGGAAAAATTTAAATCTTGTATTGGGTGATGAAGATAATAGAGGGTATTGAATCTTGATTCTTGACATCTAGAGAGAACCATACAGCCTAACACAATCCAATAGAATTGACCAAGAAAACCTAAATAGAGTCAACCCTACTATAGGAGGAAGGGCCTGCAGTAAGAACTTACCATTTTGCAAGAGCTGAGGGCGAACGCTGAGGGCGAATGCTGAGGGAAAATGATGTTCTGCAAGAGCTGAGGGCGAATTCAGGGCGAATGATGTTCTGAAAGAGCTGAGGGCGAATGCTATTCTGCAAGAGCTGAGGGCGAATGCTGTTCTGCAAGAACTCAGGGCGAATGCTGAAGGCAAATGTTGTTCTGCAAGAGCTGAGGGCGAATGCTGAGGGCGAATGGTGTTCTGCAAGAGTGGAGGGCGAATGCGCGCGTGATATCAGACGTTAATGTAGCACACATGTACATTTGAACACTAATAGATTTTTGTAGTTGAAATGCAATGCTTGTTTTCATTTAAATGTATGGTTTTTAAAGCAGGGAGAAATAATGGCTGCCAAATTAATAAGCGTTTCTTTGGGAAAAATTTAAATCTTGTATTGGGTGATGAAGATAATAGAGGGTATTGAATCTTGATTCTTGACATCTAGAGAGAACCCTACAGCCTAACACAATCCAATGGAATTGACCAAAAAAAACTCAAATAGAGTCAACCCTACTATAGGAGGAAGGGCCTGCAGTAAGAACTTACCATTTTGCAAGAGATGAGGGCGAATGTTGTTCTGCAAGAGCTGAGGGTGAATGCCGAGGGCGACGTCGAGGAAAACACGTCGTCTCGCAAGAGCTGAGGGCGAATGCTGAGGGCGAATGTTGTTCTGCAAGAGCGGAGGGCGAATGCACGCGTGATATCAGACGTTAATGTAGCTATTGCGACGGATACGAAACAATAAAATCATTTTTATGTAGCGCGCATATAAGTTTCGTATTTTTATTTAGCATGCATATAAGTGTCATTACACCGAGGGCGGAAAAGGCATCGCTATTGCGACGAAGGCCTCCAAACATTGCAATTGCGACACTTAGACATTGTGTCGCACTTGCGACGTTTGGAGGCAGTCATCGCAATAGCGACGCTTTGGGCCATAGTGTTGCAATTGCGACGTCTTCCTCCAAACATCGCAATTGCGACACTTCTAAGTGTCAGTATTGCGACACTTTTCTATAAACGTCGGTATAGCGACAGTTTCGGGTGGGATGGAAAAAAATTGGGGAAATTTCCGACATTTGGTCAAAAGCGTCGGAACCAAGTGTCAGAATTTCCGCCAAATGTAGTAGTGAACGGTAAACGGTATTGGCTCATATGAACGCGATACAGTTGGGTGAATGACACCTGTCCAAGCTAAAACTACTTTTTTCGTGTGGAAGATGCATGTTGGAATGTTCTGGGTGGATCGGGCGCGAAGAGGAGTGTAGACCGTCCGACCTGGGGAAGTCAGATCGACGGCTATGGATGCATGCGATCGGAGGAAAGATGTGTGGCGGATGAATGGTGGGGTCCAACCGGTGACGTCATTGTTTTGTCGTTCAGCGGAGAAGTTTGATCGACGGGGTTAAGTGATAGAAATAACGATGGCCGTCCGATCTTAAAGATTAACGGCGAATATTTGATGTGGGGAAACAAAAGGCGAAGGGGACAATATGAAGTGAAGGGGTTGGAGAAATCACCGGGGCATAAATTTATGGAGGAAAAAGGGAACCAGGGCGAAAAGAAATAGGGCTAAGGTTTTAGCCGAGGATCGTAGGCCCTACTCTTATGTAGAAAAAGGGCGGAGGTCTTAGGGCCAAATGCACTTAAAGCCTATCTGATAAAAAGGTCGGAATTAGGCCAAAATAGGGTTTTTAAGGTCCTTTTTTAGTGTTCTGATAAGTATAAAAAGGGTTTTAAGCCATTCTAAATGGATTTTATAAGGCTTAAAGGGGTTTTTATGGGAAATGAGGTTAAATGAGGGAGAAAAGGGGATTTTTAGAGGGATGCGATGATGAGTTAGGATAAGTGAAAATGAGACAAAAATGGGTGAAATGGGGCTTATGAAATGAACTTATGGAGAATGGCTTGGAAGCAGTTTTCTTTGTATCTTGGCAGGATAACGTAGAAAGGATTTGATGAAGATTTTAGTGGAGTGTTTCTTTAGAAGATAATGAACATAATGAGGTTTCAAGAACTCAAAGTTTTTTCACAAAAATTGTTTCTTGAAAATTGAGAGATTAATTTAGCCATCATGAGATATAACAAAAATTATAGATGGCTAACAGTGGCTCCACTTGGGGAGGGCAGCTCCTTGGAGGTGTCAAGAACCTCAGAGATAAATCTATGGAAAGTAGAGCAGTTCCTTGTATTTTGCTGCACTTTGACAACCTATTTTTCTTTGATGATCATGCTGCTTAAGAAGATGATCTGTAGAATCATAATCAGATGATTTTCTCCCAGACTTCTACCTACACATCCTAATTTCCTAACATTTTTTCTTCAGTGGGTGCATTTGGACTTGAAAACATTTTAACATCAATATATTATTCTTTTGAAAGCAGGAAACTAATATATTTCTACCCTTATTTCTTCCATGAGTTCAGATTAGACAGTTGAACTCATTGTTTCTCTGCCTATTCTAACTATCTCTCAAGATTGAGCTGTTTGACAGATTTTATTCTCTATTTTATAAAATAAGAAATTGAAAACACAGTCAAAGCAGGATTAGGCAGACTGATTTGCTATGGGGGCTATGGCATTATGTAAAAGCTGTGCATAGACTTTATTTGCGAAAATTTAAAACAAAATTTGTGAAGGCTTAAGATCTGAAATTTTGTAAGCATCCTTGTTTCTTTCTTTGGCTCAAGTTTTAATATTTTGGAGCCATTTCTCTTTTCTTTTCTTGGTTCAGATTTTCAGTTTGTTAGAACCATTTCTTTTCTATCCTAATCTATTCTACTAATAAGCCAATATTATATTGTTTGGAAAATCTGTTTTCACTAACCTATCAACAAAAAATTGAAATTTATTCAGTCATGATTAGGCTGTATGACTGAATAACAGTTATTTTTCAAGCAGTGGCATTTGAGCTTGCCCACTTTTAGATTTTTCTCTTTTTTGGTATGGGGTTGTACCTTTTCTTTTTATCTTCCCTCTTTTTCTCTTTTTCTAGTGTTTTTTGTATTTTTCATATTCAAATTTTCTTTCAAGATAAGTTATTTACAATGAATTTAAAAATAAATTTGAACAACCTTAACAAAAATAATGTTTGAGCATCCTTCCATTGACATGACCTCCAAAAATTTCAGCTCCATCCATCTCTTGAAGAAAAAATGCATTGTTGCCAATAGCAGACTGAATGAGATAAGGACCCTTCCATAAATTTTCAAATTTTCCATGTTTTCCCTTATCTTCTTTCCTAGAATCCCATTTCAAAACTTTGTCACCAATTTTAAAATCACTTTCCTTTTTTCTTTTATCAAATAGCTTCTTGATGTTTTCTTGTACTTGTTGTGCTCTTTTGTAGACTTCTTCTCTGGCTTGCTGTAATTGTACAGTTTGGTTTATTCTTCTTGTCATGTCATCTTCTTCAAACTCTACCTCTTGGATCAGCTTCATGACTGGCACTCCTAGACTGGTTGGAAATATTACATCTTCTCCATAAACTAGATGATAAGGGGACATTCCAATTGACTTTTTCACTGTCAATCTGTCTGCCCAAAGTGCATGTACTAGCTTGTTATGCCATGATTTTTTATTTTCTTCCAGTAACTTCTTGATAATGTTTACCATGTATAAATTATATAACTGATATGTTATACATCCGATATTCTCCTGATCACACACTATTTGACTTCATGCACAATACATAATATCTTCTACTATTGATCATTACTTGTGGAAATAAAATCAATTGCATGCACACATTAAAACCATAAAAATTCACACATATGAACATAGTAATTTATGGGAAAGATTAAAGCTGAAAACCCCCAACTATCTGTATATTATATGTCATAGAGATCATGTAACAATCATCACAATAAAGCTCCTCACAAGTTTCCTATGACAATTTTACTCACACAATGAACTGGGTCCCATCTAGAAAATCTCATCATACATCTCCACCTTGCCACCTCGCTGATAAAACACTGCTAACGGCTAGAAGAACACTGATGAGTTCTAACTGCTCCCATATTGACCATGCAACTCATATCTCCAACCACCGTGTGTTGCAAATCATGCAACACTAGGAATGTCTAACTATAGTCATGACTACTTCTTTCATCACCTTCCACTGGTCTCCACTGAAACTGCCATGCACTGTAGTTAACTGATGTATTCTTCAGTTGATTAATGAGTTATTATTTAGTGAATTAATTAACTAATTAATTCACACCATTCTCACTAGTGTATCAATCAGTTAGACTAGATACAACTAGCTCAACTGAGTCTAACTGAGTTAAACTAAATACAACTCCACCAACTACTTCTATAACTCCACCAAACTCTGTCACATGAGTTCTAACCGAAGTCCTCATGCATTAGCTCCAGTAAACCCTCAGGAATAGCATAAATTCCTTCTATCACTCTTTGTACACATCCGTGCACTTAATCCAAGTGCTCCAAGAGAATAAGATAATGTTTATAGTCCAAATATTATTAAGAGCTAATAATATTCGACATATCTATTTTTAGACTGGCAATCTAAAAATAGATTCCACCCAATATGTCTAAAAATAGAAGTCCATCTATTTTTCCAACTTGACCAACCATCCAAAAATAGCATCTCGCAACTCATAGAATATGATCGACATGTCTAAAAATAGACATAATCTAAAAATAGACATAGTCTAAAAATAGACTTTGCGACAAAAATCACCTGTGTGGGCCCCACCTAGTTTAGGTGATCATTTTCCAACTAGGATCAAGAATGATGTTTCAGGATGCCTCCTTCACTATTTCTTGTTGCAATCTTCAACACTCCCTCTCAACAAGAAAGGATTGTCTTTGCATGCGACATGCAACTCCATGCATTCGCCCTACAACCTTCACAAGCGCCATGCAACTCCATGCATCTACTTTGAAACTCTTCTAAAAATGAATAGGCTCCAAAAAACTCAATAAGTCTGATGCATCTATCATCAAAGTCTTCAACTTCTGCTTAGCTACTACACATGTCTTCAGGAACCACTTCGCTGTTGAACTCTGCACCCACGCACTCTGCACTTGCTGTCAACTCTGAACCGCGCTCCAATATCTGACACTGTCACTTTGATCTGCCTGCATCAATCCAACTGATCATGCTACTGCTTCTCTATGGGCACCTCGTATCCAGGTTCAATTCATGAGATCCACACCATCTCAATGATTCCTGCCCAGAAATATCCTCTTGGGATTAATCATGCATGTCATCCCACCTCTCACCTGGTGGTATAGCTGCATGCACTCCCTCTGCCCATCTGGCATGAAATTTCTCTGCATGAGTGATTTCTCCCACTCCATGATCCTCATCTTATTGTTGCTCCACATCCCGAGGTTCACTCTTACCTACATGCAAAAATTTCTCCCTCTCAAGCAACAATTGCATGTCTTTCTTGCACTTCCCAACAATAGGAAGCTCCGTAGAAATCCCATCTACTTCAAGTCTGTAGAGATTCTTGGCTCGAATCCCAACCTTCTTGACTTGCCCTGTTTCTTTATGCCAAAGGAAAACTTTTCCTTCACTAAAGACAACATCACAACCTTTATCCTCTAACATTGCGACTGAGATTAAATTCCTCTTTAACCCTAGAACATGCACTACATCTTGTAAAAGAATGATTTTACCTGAATCCCTATGAAAGGTAATGGTACCAATTCCGGTTGCATTGTATCATCCATTGTTTCCCAACTCAACATGAAAATGGAGATCTTTCTCCACCAAGTCACTAAAAATATTCACATCTCCCGTCATGCGAAAGGAAGCGCCACTATCAAAATACCACCCCGATCCCAATGCATTAGACACCATGCATGCAATCAATGAGAATTCCAGCTCAAATTGTGAGGCAAGAGCCTCACCAGGTATAGCTCCAGCAGCCTTCTTGTTCTTCTTCTTTTGTGGACAATGCGTAGCGAAATGCCTATGCTCGTGACAGTGAAAACACTTCACTTTGGACATGTCACGCTCTTTTCCATCTGCAACGGATTGAGAAGGATTTTTATTCCCCTTCCCTTTCCTTGCTTTGGAAGCCAAAGCACAATCCTCTTCATCATCATTCTTTGATGAAGATCCATCCCTAGTATCCCGCCTTATCTCCTCCTGCACAAGATCCGACCAAAGTCTCTCCCATCCTGGCAGTTTCTCCAAACCATTGACGGAGTCCTGATAGGAATGCCAACTCTTCAAAAGCCCAAGGAGAGCCAAGCTCACCAAGTCCTCATCATCCACACTAACTCCTACACTTCCAAGCTCATCCCTGCAATGGAAAAACATTGTCAAGTATACCGGAATAGTGTTATTCTTCTCAATTTTTATTTTCCTGAGTTTATCCTTGAGCGCCAACTTCCTCTGGTCGCTCTTGATTTGGAAAAAGTCTATCAAATCTTTCCACATCAAGAATGGAGAAGATTTAACATGAAGGCTGGAAACTATGTGATCCTTCACACCTTCCAACATAATCCTTCGAGCCCTTGCTACCTTCTTTTGCCATGCGTCAAGTGCGACTGCATCGCTAGAACCCGGTTTAGGAATATCAGCATCTATGAACTCCTTCAACACATTATCCTCCAGCACCGCCTCCATCCTATCCTTCCATGCAATATAATTCGAGCTTCCCTCAAGGGCATACTCCAATCGCAATCTGCTAAAATACATTTCAATGAATGCTCAACTTCGACACCAAGAAAAAACACTGCAGCAATTTCGAATTCCACCAGCACAAAACTCAACCACTTCAATGCTTTGCAATTGCTCCAATGATCAATGCTCTGATACCATGTAGAAATTATATAACTGATATGTTATACATATGAGATTCTCATGATCACACACTATTTGACTTCATGCACAATATAAAATCTCTTCTACTATTGATCATTACTTGCGGAAATAAAATCAATTGCATGCACACATTAAAACCATAAAAATTCACACATATGAACACAGTAATTTATGAGAAAGATTAAAGTTGAAAACCCCCAACTATCTGTATATTATATGTCATATATATCATGTAATAATCATCATACAAAGCTCCTCACAAGCTCTCAGTACAATCTCCAATTGCTACACACTAATCAGGTCCGATCTAGAAAATCTCATGCTCCAATCTCTGCCACCTGCTAGCCTGCCTCTACTGCTCAATCACTACTGAAGAATGGATTTGGATGAGTTTGAATCCATCCTATATTTACCATGCAATCCTCATTGGCATCTCCAACCACTCTGTGTTGCAAATCATGCAACACTATAGTCACAACTGATAGTCACACTGCTCTTTCACCTACCTCTCCACTGGTCTCCACTGAAACTGTCCATGCACTGTAGTTAACTGATGTATTATTTAGTTGATTAATGAGTTAATAATTAGTGAATTAATTAATAATTAACTCACACCACTCTCACTAGTGTATCAATCAGTTAGACTAGATACAACTAGCTCAACTATGTTTAACTAAGTTAAACTGAACACAACTCCACCAACTACCTCAATAACTCCACCAAACTCTGTCACATGAGTTCTAACTGGAGTTTCAAATAGCTCTGATTTCAACCTCGTAACAGTTGCATCTTTCCGTCACCTCACAAAGCATCTATGCACCTCAATCGAAGTGCTCCAAGAGAATAAGATAATGTTTATAGTCCAAATATTATTAAGAGCTAATAATATTCGACATATCTATTTTTAGACTGGCAATCTAAAAATAGATTCTGCCCAATATTTCTAAAAATAGAAGTCTGTATATTTTCAAACTTGACCAACCATCCACAAATAGCATCCTGCAACTCATAGAATATGATCGACATGTTTAAAAATAGACATAGTCTAAAATTAGACTTTGCGACAAAAATCACCTGTGTGGGCCCCACCTAGTTTAGGTGATCATTTTCCAACTAGGATCAGGAATGATGTTTCAGGATGCCTCCTTCATTGTTTCTTGTTGCAATCTTCAAAAATCCCTCTCAACAAGAAAGGACTGTCTTTTCATGCGACATGCAACTCCATGCATTCGCCTTGCAACCTTCACAAGTGCCATGCAACTCCATGCATCTGCTCTGCAACTCTTCTGAAACTGAATAGGCTCCAAACAACTCAATCAGTCTGATGCATCTATCATCAAATTCTTCGACTTCTGCTTAGCTAATGTACATGTCTTCAGTAACCACTACGCTGTTGAAATCTGCACCCATGCACTCTGCACTTGCTGTCAACTCTGAACCGCGCTCCAGTATCCGACACTGTCACTTTGATCTGTCTGCATCAATCCAACTGATCACGCTAATGCTGCTCTATGGGCACCTCATAGCTAGGTTCAATTCATGAGATCCACACCATCTCAATGAATCCTACCCAGAAACATCCTCTTTGGATTACTCATGCATGTCACCCCACCTCTCACCTAGTGGTATAGCTGCATGCACTTCCTTTGCCCATCTGGCATGAAATTTCTCTACATGAGTGGTTTATCCCACTCCATGATCCTCATCTTGTGGCTGCTCCACATCCTGAGGTTCACTCTTACCTGCATGCAAAACTTGCTCCCTATCAAGCATCAATTGCATGTCTTTCTTGCAATTCCCAACAGTAGGAAGCTCCGTAGAAATCCCATCTACTTCAAGTCGTTAGAGATTCTTGGCTCGAATCCCAACCTTCTTGACTTGCCCTATTTCTTTGTGCCGAAGGAAAAATTTTCCTTCACTAAAGACAACATCATAGCCTTTATCCTCTAACATTGCGACTGAGATTAAATCCTTCTTTAACCCTGGAACATGCACTTCATCTTGTAAAAGAATGAGTTTACCTGACTCCCTCTGAAAGGAAATGGTACCAATGCCAGTCGCATTGTATCGTCCATTGTCGCCCAACTCAACTGCAACTGGAGATATTTCTCCACCAAGTCACTGAAAAGATTCACATCTCCCGTCATGTGAAAGGAAGCACCACTATCAAAATACCACCCCGATCCCAATGCACTAGACACCATGCATGCGATCAATGAGAATTCCAACTCAAATTGTGAGGCAAGAGCCTCACGAGCTGTAGCTCCAGCAGCCTGCTTGTTCTTCTTCTTCTGTGGACAATGCGTGGTGAAATGCCCATGCTCGTGACAGTGAAAACACTTCACTTTGGACATGTCACGCTATTTTCCATCTGCACCGGATTGAGAAGTATTTTTCTTCCCCTTCCCTTTCCTTTCTTTGGAAGCCAAATCACAATCCTCTTCATCATCATTATTTGATGAAGATCCATCCCTGGTATCCTGCCTTATCTCCTCCTGCACAAGATCCGACCAAAGTCTCTCCCATCCTGGTAGTTTCTCCCGACCATTGACAGAGTCCTGATAGGAATGCCAACTCTTCAGAAGCCCAAGGAGAGCCAAGCTCACCAAGTCCTCATCATCCACACTAACTCCTACACTCCCAAGTTCATCCCTACAGTGGAAAAACATTTTCAAGTATACCCAAATAGTGTCATTCTTCTCCATTTTTATTTTCCTGAGTTTATCCTTGAGTGCCAACTTCCTCTAGTCGCTCTTGCTTTGGAACAAGTCTGCCAAAGCTTTCCACATCAAGAATGGAGAATATTTACCATGAAGGCTGGACACTATGTGATCCTTCACACCTTCCAACAGAATCCTTCGACACCTTGCTACCTTCTTTTGCCATGCGTCAAGTGCGGTTGCATCGCTAGAACACGATTTAGGAATATCAACATCTATGAACTCCTTCAACCCATTATCCTCCAGCACCACCTCCATCCTATCCTTCCATGCAATATAATTCAAGCTGCCCTCAATTGCATACTCCAATCGCAATCTTCTGAAATAAATTTCAATGAATGCTCAACTTTGACACCAAGAAAAAACACTACAGCAATTTCGAATTCCACCAACACAAAACTCAACCGCTTCAATGCTTTGCAATTTCTCCAATGATCAACGCTCTAATACCATGTAGAAATTATATAACTGATATGTTATACATCCGAGATTCTCCTTATCACACACTATTTGACTTCATTCACAATACAAAATCTCTTCTACTATTGGTCATTACTTGCGGAAATAAACTCAATTGCATGCACACATTAAAACCATAAAAATTCACACATATGAACACAGTAATTTATGGGAAAGCTTAAATTTGGAAACCCCCAACTATCTGTATATTATATGTCATAGAGATCATGTAACAATCATCATACAAATCTCCTCACAAGCTCTTAGTACAATCTCCAATTGCTACACACTAATAAAGTCCGATCTAGCAAATCTCATGCTCCAATCTCTGCCACCTGCTAGCCTGCCTCTACCGCGCAATCACTGCTGAAGAATTGTTACACTAAAAATTGTCATCCTAAAATTATGCTATGTGTATGAGCTCATTATAACTCATACTTCTCCCTTTGCAAGTCTAAACATATTAGTTCCTCATGTCAAGCCTTGAAAATCAGAAAAAGTTCCTAAAAGTCTCCTAAACTTTGGTATCGCACTTTCTGGCTATCTTGCCTGCGGTCCCGCACCCAATGTTCAGCTATCCTGCGTACCAAAATGCACTTTATCTTTGTTATAGGTTCGGACCCCTATAATATTAAAAAGGTGCAAGAGAATTCCAAAAAGCTCAATTAAAGTAAATTCTGGAAGCTTCTAGAATGGATTTTGCGGTTGTAGAACTGCTCTTGTGAGGTGCATGAATCCCTTACCTTATGGAGCTAACCCCTTGATGTGAGGATTTTATCCCTTTGAAGGAGGATTCTATCCCTTCATACTTGGAACATAAAACCTCTTCTTTTCCACTATAAAAAGAGGCATTGGGTAGCCTCAAGGGGAGTTGAAGCTTTAGAATATTTGAAGTTAAGTGTTGTTGAGATTCAGACTCAGTTGATTAAGACTTTTGTGAGGAGAGATTACATACCTCTATTTTTCTTGGTTGGAGGAGTGCAGAACTTTTCAAAGTAAAAGAGATTCCTGCTTCGGACCCCGGAAATTCCTGTGCAACATCAAGGCTCAAGTTGTAAGGATTTTCTCTTTTTGAAGTTAATACAAATATACTCATTTTTCTCAATAATCTTTCAATTGATGGTTTATTTCATAGACTCCTTGATCACTATGATAAGCATGGTTTATGATGATTTCTATATGAAAGTTATGTAATATTTTGCTTGTTTGTGACCGCAGGTTTACGAGGAAAACTCCTTCAAGCGCGCGAGGGACAACAATGACTTCAATCAAGCACTGGAAAAACGATAAGTCCTTAACACCTCTATAGAGATTTTCATGATATGCTTATACATTAGTTCATTTGGTTGTTTGTTGCCAGACACTTTTAGTACTAGAGATCAAGTCTCATTCAAGATAGATTAATCCTCCCACAAATTGGTAACTCACTGGGAAAGAACTTGTTGTTTTTGGTTCTCTTTTATTTTGATTTGAGGAAACGTTTTTCCTAGTTTTTTATTGATAGACATCTGCCTGGGTAGCTTAGGTTTTATCTGTTTTTGAAAATTTTGAGATCTTTCATGTTTTTCTTTAATTTTTCCTGGGACCGTACTTTGTCTTCTTTTCTACAAGAAGGGGGCCCGCATTTTTGTTTTGAAACAGCACAGACTTCGCACCCTATTTTCGATAAGATCTCATGGACCCTATTAGAATTTTGAAAAACCTTCAGATTTTATTTATTAGCCATCTTTAATAATTTAGAGTTTTTAGCTCGCCCGACGATGATTGTTTCCGCTCATGCCTTCCATTAACCTTAGCATTGTGTTTAATGATTTTCTAGAAGTTTTGCCTGTATTCATCCTTCTTGTCTTTGTTATCCATACGTAATGTTTATAAACACCCAGATTATAGCATTGTCTTTTCATTCTTTCTGAACTGTCTTAATGTGGAATTATCCTTATTGAGAAGTACTGCCTGTTTTTTGCAAATATCTGAAGAAACTTTAATATTATTCTTTAATTTTCATTTTTACAAAATACAGACCATAAGCTTTTGATCTGTTTGTTATTCTGAACAAATAGATCCTTAGTTTGTTGAATAACTAAGTAAAACATTCTTCAAAAAAAATATTGTAAAGATTTTATTCAAATAGGTTATTAAAATTTGTAGGTCTCAGAATTAGTTTGATAGTTTTGAGCATTTTTCATAGAATTTTGTAGATCTCTTTTGAAGAAAACTTGTTTTGTAGCTTCAAGTGAAAGGATTTTTCTTATGAGCCTTCATAGTTTGTTTCATTTTTGAGTTATTTTTTAAAAGACAAAAATATTTTCTTTCAATTACTCTTAACGTTTAAAGAACGAATTGTTCATTAAAAGGATTGCATTCTCCAACTTTTCCTGAATTAGAATTTCATTGAAAGGAAACGATCTGATTATCATTTTTAGGTGCATTTTAGTGTTTTTGGAAGTCGAGTTTTCACACCATCAAAGTTTCACTTCCACACCCATTGACTTAAGAAACAGCTCTTAAAAGTAACGCTTAATTAAAACTCATCTAGCAATCTTTTTATTTTCTAGGGCTCTTATCACTAACATAGCTCAGGCTAGTATCTTGGAGTAGGGAGTAATTAACTCTCCAAGGTAGTAAAATGAACAAGTAGACAAATCTTGCCGTAGGAAATAAACCCAATCATAATTTGTATAATCTGGGAAGCTTCTCTTAAAGAAGTCAATCACGAGATCATGTCCAAACCTTTGAGACAATCAATTTTGTCTCATTGGGGAAGATAGAAGATTTTTCGCGTATTAAAAACGGTAAACCTCAGATTAACCATTGTCAAGGAGCCTGGGTTCACTTGTCGGTAAACCTCAGATTAACCATGTCGAGGAACCTTCAAGGGGATTGAGCTTGCTACTGTGCCCTTGCGTGTGAGATCGGATCATAGACTGTTCCCCCAGTTATATTTGTTACTGTTGGTAACCTTAGTGTCCATTATCTTAAGATTATTTCCTAAGGTGACAGTGAAGGAAAGATCTCACTGTACCTGGAGCAGACATCGACTAGACTCACTTGGACTCTCTGGGGGAATCTCTTCACACGAGATGGTTTTGTGAGGAAACTTGTGCCAGTCTGTTTCATTAAGCAGGTTGTCGGGGTAACTGTTCCAACCACCCTTTCTGTATTAAATTTCTACTAAGTTGGATTTCATCACAAACTAGTGTTTTTAGTACGGGGAGTTACTGTTTGTGTGTGGTTTGAACTCCTAGATTTTTAAGCGTGTGTTTCAGCTGTTTGTTTCTTTAGAGACTTTAGGTGTTTTCTTTGAAATTTTCTTTGTTTGCGTGTGATTAGTTAAATAATTAATCGTGGCAGAATTGCCGAGACAATCCCGGAGACTACAAGGGAAACCCCCTGAATATTCAACAAGTCATCTTGAAGGGCTTCGTGCTTTGGTATCGTCTAGTAGCGGTAGGATTAAATCAACAGAAGTTGGAACTTCATCCATAGTGGTTCATCCTGATTATCAAACACCCATAATAGAACACATTCAAGAACCGATTCTAGTTTCTGAAGTTACTGGTAGTATTTTTCCTGCCAGTGAATGGGCTGACGAACCTGAAATCTCTGAACCTGAAACTGAACCTTTTGTTTTGGAAACATCTTCGGGATTTATTTCACCAACTTCCAGCGATCTTGGTTCACCTAGGGTAAGAATATTGTCACTGACGATCTTCCATCTGGACTAATTTCTATTGAAGAACTCACTAATCCAGATGAAGAGTTATCTCTTCCTAATTCCCCTCAATCGTTACATCTTAGGGAACGTGAATCAATTTTCTACAACCCTATTTGAACTACTGCTTGGTATTTATCTTTAACTAATTTTTTAGAGAATCCGGGTCTTTCTTTTTCTCCACCTCGAGTTCCATTTCATCCAACACCCAGAGGTTATTATCCGTCATCCATTATGGCAGGAGAATCATCCATGTTTTCCCAGACACCAGAATCATTTTTACATGGTGGTCCTTCTGTTCCTTCGGGATATCAGGCTCTGTCTAGTAATTTCTCAGGGGCAGCTCCTCAACCAATTGAAAACGTGTTATCATCTGGTTTAAGTGGAATTAAAACTGAAACGTCGAACGAAGGGAAAATTTTTATGATGTCTGGTAATATTCCGAATCCGCACCTCAAGTCAGTCAGGTATCGCCTGGAGGGAAATCTCAGGTAAATCAGTTACCGCCTGGGGGGCAACCTTCAGGAAGTCAGTTACCACCTGGGGGTCAACCTCAAGGTAGCTTTTTCCCAGGAAAAACTATGGAATCATATTATTTTGGGGGACAACCCCAAGGGCAGTACATACCTCAGGGTTATCAACCTGCAGGACAATACACACCCTAGGGTCAACCCCAAAATCAATATGCTCCTCAGGGTCCTTATCAACCCCAGCTTCAGTACGCACCTCAAGGTTATCAACCTCAAGGTCAGTACCCAATTCAAGGTTACCAACAGCCTTCTAGTCAGTCATATGTTCAAGGAGCCGGAAATTTACCATTCACGTATCAACCCTACATTCAACCAGGTTATGGTCCTTATGTTCAACCTTCTGCGGGACAATATCCTGGAATGAATATGGTGTGGGATCTGTCCCAATATCAACAACCTATGCAGCCTAATGTGCAGTTACCTTTTCAACCTGGATAGCCTTTGGTTTCTGGTCCAACCCAGCAACCTGTCCAGCCTACTATTCAAACTCCTACACCTAGTTCTGTTCAGCAGGCTGGGCCTAGTTCGCCTCAGACTCTGCCTCAAACTGCTGTAACTGTTGCTGCATTTTTCCAACCTGTAACACCTATTTCTGGAGTATCTGTAACGCCGAGTTCGTCTATCCCTGCATCTGTGAAAATCCCTCAAGTCTCTGTACCCCAGTCAGGACCTTTCGTTCAGACTTCGGTTCAGATGCCTAGAGGACAAGCCGATACAAGTACAGTTGTCAAAAGTCAACCGCAATTCACGTATCAACCGTACCAGGGATATCCTCAATTCGGTCCTGGTTCACAAAATCAAAATTATCAGTATCAACCATACCTTGGATACACTTATCAGCAGCCTCAACAACCCCAGTTTGGTCCGGCTAATCCTAGTTTTCTAGGAGGTTACACGATTCCTAACGAAAATCCAATTCCTAGTTATCCTGGGTATCCACCTCCTGGAACTGCTTTGGCTACTCAAGGTTTTCGTGACCCTAACCATCAGTTACCATTTATTGCAACTTTGGATTTACCTAATTTGACGCGCCTTACGAATGATCCGATTTTCTATTATCCGTATTGGCCGCCAATGCCGCATAAGTTGCCCAGTGATATACCAAAGTTTGAAGGTAAGTCAGGAGAGGATCCATCAAATCATGTCATGACTTATCACCTCTGGTGTGCATCTAATTCAATTATTGATGATTCGATTCGCTTACGTCTTTTCCAAAGAACTCTTACCGCACTGTTTACTAAAGAAAAAATGCGAAACTGCCCGCACTGTGAAAAGAAGACAAAGTGCGGTCCCAGGAAAAATTAAAGAAAAACTTAAAAGATCTCAAAATTCTCAAAAATAGAGAAAACCTAAGCTACCCAGGCAGATGTCTATCAATCAAAAACTAGGAAAAACATTTCCTCAAATCAAAATAAAAGAGAACCAAAAACAACAAGTTCTTTCCCCAGTATGGTCGCCAATTTGTTGGAGGATTAATCCGTCTTGCGGACAAGACTGATCTCCCTAGTACTAAAAGTATCTAGCAACAAACAGCCAAATAGACTAATCTTTCTCTAAGCATATATGATCTATGAAAAGCTCTATAGAGGTGTTAAGGACTTACCATTTGTCCAGTGCTTGTTTGAAGTCGTCGTTGTCCCTCGCGCGCTTGAAGGAGTTTTCCTCGTAAACCTGCAGTCACAAACAAGACAAACAAGAAAAATATTACATAGCACCTGTATAGAAATCATCATAAACCATGCTTATCATAGTGATCAAGGAATCTATGAAATAAACCATTGATTGAAAGCTTATTGAGAAAAATGAGTATATTTGTATTAATTTCAAAAGAAGAAAATCCTTACAACCTGAGCCTTGATGTTGCACAAGACTTTTCGGGGTTCGAAGCAGGAATCTCCTTTACTTTGATAAGCTCTGCACTCCTCCAACCAAGACTAATAGAGGTATGTAATCTCTCCTCACAAAAGTCTTAATCAACTGAGTCTGAATCTCAACAACACTTAACTTCAAATATTCTAAAGCTTCAACTCCCCTTGAGGCTACCCAATGCCTCTTTTTATAGTGGAAAAGAAGATGTTTTCCATTCCAAGTATGAAGGGATATAATCCTCCTTCAAAGGGATAATCTCCTCACATCAAGGGGTTAGCTCCATAAGGTAAGGGATTCATGCACCTCACAAGAGCGGTTGTGCCACCGCAAAATCCATTCTGGTCGCCAATTTTTTGGAGGATTAATCCGTCTTGTGGACAAGATCGATCTCCCTAGTACTAAAAGTATCTAGAAACAAACAACCAAATAGACTAATCTTTCTCTAAGCATATACGATATACGAAAAGCTCTATATAGGTGTTAAGGACTTACCGTTTGTCCAGCGCTTGTTTGAAGTCGTTGTTGTCCCTCGCGCGCTTGAACGAGTTTTCCTCGTAAACCTGCAGTCACAAACAAGAAAAATATTTCATAGCACCTATATAGAAATCATCATACACTTAAGCAATCTACGTCTACGTATATTTCTGATCATATTCATGAATGGCGACGTAGAAGGCGTTTGGTGAAAGTTTATATTCCAGATCAAATTTTGGCAGAATGGTTTGTTAAATCATTGTTACCCAAGATCACTGAAGATGTAGCTAAGGCCGGTGTTGTTACTGAAGAGCAAGTGATTGCTCAAGCTCAGTACCTTGATCTCGTTTACACACAGTCAGGTACTTTACACGAAAAAATCCCGACCTTCCAAAACAAGGTTAGATAGTTGCTGCTCCTTCAGGGTCTCATGCTGCTGATGGCATGATTGGTACAATCAATATGAAAAGTAAGAAGAAATATTCAAAGAATTCTTCTCCTATTATAACCTTACCAGATTCCCTGAAAGGAGAATCTTCCCCCGAAATTTTTGCCGACATTCACGTCGTAGAGACATCTACGGCTAAATCTAAATCTGGTGGTAAAACGAAAGGGAAGGGAAAAAACAAGAAAAATTCGAAAGAGAAAAATGATAAAAATGAATCCAATGATGAAAAGCGCAAGCCTCGTTACCCTTGTTACATTTGTGACGAGGATCACTTCACTAAGGAATGCCCACATCGCGCAGAGGTTGCAAAATTTGTCAAAGGTTCACAACAACCTGCTGTCTTGAAGGATCTTTTTCCAACTCAAGATAGAAAGATGGTTGGTTCCACTTTGACTTCTTCAGAAGAACCTATTTTTATGATGTCTCATGTAAGGATTTCGACGCGATCGCAAGATTATGGAACTAAGAATCCTATTGATGGGAAGGAAGCAGAATCTTCTAATACAAATACATCAACTACACCTCCTCCTGTTTCTGGTCCGCTACAGATCGAGAAACAAAATCCAGAGTTAATAATCAAACCGCCTGCTAAAGGTGTTCTTCGTAAATAAGCTTTCAATCCACATGCGAGAGCTACTCAGAATTACAACATTGTTGAAGACTTAGCTATTTCCCCTTCAGCAATGTCAGCTTTGGAAGTGCTGCAATCATGCCCAGCACAGTGTAAATTGATTTTGTCTGCTATAGGAGCTGTAGATGTTCAGGATTCTAATCTTATAATCTTCGATTTAGAAAATAGTACGCCTCATCTACCTCATCAGATGGCTTTCCAGATACCAGTGTTAGTCAAAAACATACCGATCTATCGGACTGTGATTGATGAGGGGGCTTCAACGTGTATTCTGTCGATTCAGTGTTGGAAATCACTTGGTTCTCCTACACTTAACCTATCTCCGACGATTCTTAAGGCTTTTTATGGTCGAGGTTTTCACCCTTTTGGTATTTTGTAGGATTTACCCATAAGGGTCGAAGGTAAAACCGTAAATCTAGATGTGGAAGTGGTTGATGCCCCTATAGATTACAACCTTCTTCTAGGTCGCAGTTGGTCTTATGCGATGACTGTTGTTGTTTCTTTGGTCTTTCGACTCATAAAATTTCCATATCAAGGAAAGATCATCACAATAGATCAGTTAACTTATTTCTCTTTCGACCCAGCCTCTACAGAAACAATCCATCATGTTGGTAAAGCGACTATCCCTTATAAGGATGTTGGAGTAGGATTAGTTAAATATTTTGGTTTACTAGGAAATTTTGCCTTTCCTCCTCCTAATGTATCGCCTGCCGTTGCAACTATTCACATGATTTCGTCAAATACTATTATGTTTGATGATCCTTGGATCATACCTTCTGATTCCGAGCTAGATTTAATTGAGGGCATGATGCCTTTGAGTCCATTTGAACTTGCATACCAGGCCGTACAGTCACTTTCTGACACCTCTTCAACCGGAATTGATCCAATGAATGGGATCCCTGAGGAATCACTTTCTATATCCAGTTTAGCCACAATGACATTTTCGGATGTTGTTCATACTGATGAGCAGATTCGTGAATTTTTGTCTGTTGATGATTTACCATGGGAAGATCTGCATCACCGATCTTCGTTTTTACCTGAACCAGATCATTTTGAAGATGATTTCGCTTCAATTTTACTGCTGAATATGTCAAAGAACCCCAGAATCCATTGCAAAATCCTGATTCTGAATTAAATTTGGAAAATATTTCTAGAACGGTTCCAATTGACATTTCAGTAAAACCAGGAATAATTGAAAACATTCATATAGGTGCTTGTTGTACTGAAGATGAAATTAAAGCTTATAAAGCCCTATTTCAAGAATTCTGTGATGTGTTTGCCTGGTCTTATGAAGAAATTCCAGGAATTGATCCGTCAATCATCGTACATGAAATCAAGACTTACCCGGATACGAAACCTGTTCGTCAACATTTACGTCAAATACATCCTAGAAAAGCTGCTGCTATCAAAGAAGAAGTTGAAAAAATGCTGCGTGCAGGTTTCATTTATCCAATTCCCTTAACGGATTGGGTATCAAATATTGTTCCTGTGACTAAAAAACAAGGAAAAATACGAGTATGTATCGATTATAGGGATATTAATCGAGCCTGTCCCAAAGACAATTATCCAACTCCCTATATCGATCAGATAATCGATTATTGTGCCGGTAGCGAAATGTTTTCATTTATGGATGGCTTTTCCGGGTATAATCAAATAAACATACTCCCTGCTGATCAACCAAAAACAGCTTTTATTTTTCCATGGGGGAAATTTGCTTATCGCAAACTACCCTTTGGATTGAAGAACGCTGGAGCAACTTTTCAACGGGAAATTTCTTATGTGTTTCATGACATTAAGCACATTGTGCCACAGTATCTCAATTATTTACCTGCTCATTCGTCACGCAGGGCCGACCATCTCACACACTTACGAGCTATCTTTATGAGGTGTCGGCATTATAAGATTAGGCTGAATCCACACAAATGTGTTTTTTGTGTCGAGTCGGGTCGTTTACTGGGCTTTGTTGTCTCAAAATCAGGCATTCGTGTCGATCCGTCGAAGGTCGAGGCTATTGTTAAATTACCTCCTCCTTCGACTTTACGCCAACTCCAAAGTTTGCAGGGGAAAGCAAACTTTTTACGTCGGTTCATTCCTAACTATGCCGAGCTTACAAATGGTTTCACCCAATTGTTGAAACAGAATATTCAATTCTTTTGGGACGAGATCGCTGATCGATCTTTCGATGAACTTAAACACGCGTTGACCCATGCACCATTATTGAATCCTCCCAACTACAACCAGGATTTCATTTTGTATCTCGCTACTTCTCATTCCACCATTGGGATGGTGTTAATTCAGGAAGACGAACCTCATACTGAACATGTGATTTACTATTTTAGTCGGAATCTGCATCCGACCGAGATCAAGCATACACATGTGGAGAAATTGGCATTGGCAGCTGTCCAAGTTGTCCAAAGACTTAGGCACTACATCTTGTTACGTAAAACCACAGTCATTTCTGATTGCAACCCTATGATGTATATTTTAACCAAACAATTGCTAGGGGGCAAGTATTCCAAATGGATAGTTATCCTGTAGGAATTTGACTTGGAGTTCGAGAAATCCAAGGCAAAGAAATCTTTGGTATTTGCGGAACTGATGTGTGATTTTCCCTCTACTAATACTGAAATTGTGGCAGAAGAGCCCATTGTGGACGAATCTATGTTTTTTTTCAGTACTCTTGATCCATGGTATGGAGATATTATTGTTTATCTCCAAACCCAATCTTTTCGGCCTGAGATTTCACAATCTCAGCGACGAAAAATACGCTTCCAATCCCAACAGTATAATATCATTGGTGATACACTCTATCGTCATGGAGCGGATTCTGTTTTTAGACGCTATCTTATTCATGAAGAAGCTGAAAAGGTATTAAATGACTGCCATTCTGGAGCATGTGGCGGTCATATGTCTGGGTATGCCACAGCCCAAAAGATATTGCGCGTTGGCTATTTCTGGCCATCGTTATTCAAAGATTGTATTTATGCAGTCCGAAAATGCCACAATTGTCAACTTTTTGATCGTAAAATGTGCACGCCACCAACTCCTCTTCATCCTATAATTGCTGTTGGTCCTTTTGCGAAATGGGGTATCGATTTTATTACATGTAACCCGCACTCGGCCGGGGGGCATGCATATATTATCTTAGGAGTGGATTATTTTACTAAATGGGCCGAGGCGATGCCTACATTTTCGGTTGACGGCAAGACTGCTGCAACTTTCGTATTTAATCACATAATTGCTAGGTTCGGTGTTCCTCAAGCCATTATTACAAATCATGGAAGTCATTTTCGAAATGTCATGATGACTGAACTGACAGATCAACTTGGCCTGCGCCACGATAGTTCCACTCCATATTATCCACAAGCCAATGGTCTGGTCGAAGCTATAAATAAAGTTTTAGTCTCCATGATTAGACAAATTATTGGTATTCACAAAACGAATTGGCATTCCATGTTGTTTTCAGCACTTTGGGCATATCAAACCTCAGTAAAAACATCAACTGGTTTCACTCCCTTTCAACTTGTTTACGGTCTGGAAGCTGTGTTTCCAATTGAATGTGAAATTTCGTCACTGAAATTAGCCATAGAATTACTCCCAGCTACGTCTGAAGAAGAGAAAAGTTTCCTGTACTTAGCTCAGCTGGACGAGAATCGACGAAATTCCGTAATAGAAAACGAGGCTCATGTTAAACGAATAAAAGCTCAGTATGATAGAAGTGTTACCCCTCGAAATTTTTCAGAAGGAGACCTAGTCTTAGTTTATGATCAAGCCAATGATAAGCTAGGAGCTGGGAAATTCGTGCCCATGTGGCATGGTCCTTTCATTGTTAAACGAAAGCTGGCAAAAGGGGCCTATGAGCTGATAGATTTTGACGGTGTCCCTTTAGATAAACCCAGAAATGGGCTTTATCTGAAGCGATACTATGCTTAACTTGGTATGGATATTTTTTATTAGATTAGGTTTCTTTACTGTTGGTGTGTTTTAGAAAAGCGTGCTTAGTTTAGAAGCATGTTTATCACTATTCCTGCTTATCTGAGTTTTACTCTTGATACCGCAGATGTCGACGTCTCTTCAAACCTACATTGGTTTTGTTGATGGTGCTTGTCGTAGTACACAGAACATCTCTTCTGCAGCTTGGGCTATCTATTCACCCTCTGACGAGTTAGTATCCATGCATGGGGTAAGCCTTGGTCAAACAACGAATAACATTGCCGAGTATAGTGCAGTGATTGAGTTATTATCTGAATCCATATCATTTGGAATTCAGAGTTTGATTGTTAGGTTGGATTCTGAACTTGTTGTATTACAGCTTAACAGGGTTTATGCCATTAGAAATCCGGTGTTATTATGGTTATTTTTAAGAGTTCGTCTCTTGGAACGTGAATTTGACTACATTGAATATCAACATATTCCAAGACATTTAAATACATTAGCAGACGCAGTTGCTTCTAGTATGATAAATTGACATTTGCAATGATCAAAAAACATTAAAACAAAACAACATTCATAGCATGAACACAGATAGCCGGTAAATAGTGATATATCATAGTATAGAAGTGTTTTCAAAAAATATACATCGTCTTCGTTCATAGGTTGGAAACACATTATGATCGGCAAAATAGTAACACAAAAGGTCAAAAATATGAGTCTACAACACGATCACCCCATCACTGATGGTGATCACGATAAGAAACCACTGCCCAAGCCAGCCTGCACAGGAACCTCCTAAAAGGTCCTAGAACACCAATCACGTATCTCTACAATCTGAGTGGAATATCATCTATGTCTGTCTCCGGAATATCTAGAGTCAAACGCTCTAGATGATGCTCTAAATCAATCAATATTTCTGCTGATTGGCCTGCTGGGGCTGGTGCGGCTGCAACTAGTTGTCTTCAGTCATAAGGCTAGAGATGGGCTGGTTGCCGTGGGCCCACATCTGTATTCAAAAAACTTTTGGTTATTAATTTACAAGACGTTCAAAAAATATAAAAAAATTAGAATTTAAAATTCATTGAAAATGATTTTACCTGATTCATCCCACTGTTCCCCTGTTGGGAGACTCATCTCTCGGTCGCTGCAGAAATATATCCCAGCATATGGAAAGTCCTCTATGACAAAGAGTTGGCGGTCCAGCCAACGAAAATATGAAGAAGGAAATCGAACAATCTCAGCGCCTCAATACCATTACGGGCCATCAATGCGACCCAACGAAGCATCCTAGGTTCTCGAAGACGACCGACATCAATAGGAATACTCTGTGGAGCTAGCATAGGGATCCTCTCTAGAGAAAAGGTGACAACTATGGATCCATATCCAAAGTTATTTAGTTTTCCATTCTTCTCTCTAGTTAGTTGGCCTTTTATATTAGCCAACACAGCTTCACACTAGTTGAAAATGGTGCCGTGAAAACAGTCCACAGAAATGCGCATCTGGGAACCGGTAGCCACATGCAGTGCGGAATTACCACACAGTCTGGTAACAATAAATGCAATCAATTTTAGCTCGGGACGGATGATAGTTTTTATATCAATCCGTTTGTCCCTGGGGTCTGCTTCATCATTACAAAACTCTTGTCGAAGGCTAGCGACAGTTTGGCCACCTGGCCTAGTCCCAAACAAGGAAAGTTGTTCACCCCTCTTGGACAAACCAATCAGAAAATAAATATCCTCCAGCTCAATTTCGAGCCAGTGGCCGCCAATAATGAAACACTAGTCCTGCACGTTCCACTTGTTTATCAGCCATGTCAGGAGGTCTACCTGTGCCCTCATGCCTTGGATGGCCCAAAATTTATATAGACCGCATGCTCTTAATGCTTGCATTGTGGGAAAATGGAGCATTGTGGCTTCGTCCACATCCTCATGCTCACGTTATCTCCAAATCAACATCTTGTTAATCCTACAATGCAGAAAAAGATAGATTAGAACAATCTAATTTGAAAATTTTTGGGCGGCAAAAGAGAAATTTGATTTTTAAATTCAAACGCGCGGGGACCACACTTTACCTTTGTACATAGCGCGTAGGAATGCACGCGCTCTGTGGGGAAAGTACGGACCCATGAATTTTTCATTTGTAGAAAAAGTCGGGGTCCGCAGGTACCATGTGTGTCACCTGCGGACCCCCGCAGGCGATTTTCAAACTATTTTTCTCCCTCAAAAATAAAATCTAAAGCCTAAAAATGAATTGTAAACAAATGAAATGCAAGATTAGGAGGTCGTGGATTACCTGGGACTGACGGTTCTCGATTTTGACGGACATATTTTCTAGAATCTTCACAGGAACGTTTTTACCCAAAAGCTTCTACTTTTCACTCTGAACTTGAACGTTAAAAATGAAATTGAAAAAGTCCTTTTTATAAGTCTTTTCGAATAGATGAATTTTTAATTTGTTTATTTTTCACTTTAAAATGGTATTTTTGAAGAATTTTTACTCATCTTAAACAGGTATGTGTAATGTTTCAAGTTTTTGTGCAGAAATTGGATTTTTCAGGAGAATTGATCATTTTTCAACAAAGAGCATACTTTTATCACTTTTTCGGACTCTTTCAAAAATTCACGAAAAAGCGAAACATTGGAGTTATCTTTTAAGCCCTTTTCAGACTCTCTAAACATGAAAAGATTGCCGAGTACTTGATTGTTCGAACTCGTTAAAGTAAATGAATAATCTTCCCTTCAGTATAAGTTTACCCCTTTTACGGACTGAAATGGACTACTTACGAAAAAGGTATTCGTTGACTAAATACGGTCAATAGAGTTCTCTCCCACATTATTTTATCCTTTTTCAGGCTCGAGAGACTAAATTTACGAAAAAGTACACCCATGGAGTTTTCTTAAGTTTTTCTTCTGACTCCCTAAAATTGAAAAACACCGAGTTTCTCCTATACTGGACTCGTTAAAATTTAACAGCAAAGGACCTGTTTAATTTTCAACAGGAACGAACCACTCCTTATTAGGGTTCGAATATTAAACTAAGTTGGAGTCATCCAAAGGATGAGCTTATAAACAAGCAAATGTTATCCTCCTCAAGCTTGTCAAAAATAAAGAGGTACTTGCCAGAAATGGTGGGGGAAAAGAGAGAAAAATGGACTTGTTTGTTGTATTTTGATTTTTCGAAAATCTAGTTAACCACTATTGAACATGACACTTTCAATCACCTGGGTTGGGAAATCCTTTTCCTAACAGTTAATCAGACCTCATTTGAAAGTCTCATCCAGTTCCCGGGTATTAGCTTTGGGTCAACTGTCACCAAGCCATCTGCAGTGTCGTTATGTGTTCAAGAGGACAGTTCAAATAAACCATTCATCTACAAAATATCTGTCATCCATTTTTTACCATCCCTGAGTCAGTCCTCGCCAATATGTTTTCAAAACTTGATCTATGATTTCGTGTTGTGGGCTTGCCTACAACAGATCGCTTTCTATCGATGACAACTCATTATCTAGGAGGTTGATCTAGAAATCGCCAGTACCTTGAAATCTACATGCCTCAAATGGCAGATTTCTCACTTTCGACGACAGGTTGCATCATTGACCTTCGATCGAATGATTCCGTGACGTGTTCGACTTCAGCTCGTTCATTCACATTTCATGGATTGTATTGGGTACTTTGAGAGCCATTGACATTACTGGTGGTTACTCTCACACTTGTTAACAGTTTACATCACTGACTGGTAATCAAGTGGTTTCTACCATGTTCGACTTCGACACATTTATTCACATGGATAGAATCGTACCAGTTCGAGATGCGGAAATCAAGACCCTGGATCTATTTTCTACCATCCAGGCTACGAGAAATTTTGTTATCTTACAGTAAACTATTTACAAACAGATGGTTGCGTCCATACTGTGTCTACACATGTCTATACTGTGATGTACTCGAAATCATTCTTGTGTCAGAACAGTTTGAATTAGTTAGTTTTAATCTGAGTATGGGAATGCCTACCTCAGCGATGATATATATATATATTTTGCATTGAATGTTTTTACAGGTTCCGACTGGGGTGACCATAGAATGATCCTTGAAATGAAAAAGTACTACACTCTTCATATATGACAGACTTCAGTATCATCTATTCTAGAATTTTCACTTTAGGGGGCAATCTGTTACACTAAAAATTGTCATCATGGCATTCTGCTATACGTATGAGCTCATTATAACTCATACTTCTCCCTTTGCAAGTCTAAACATATTAGTTCCTCATGTCAAGCCTTGAAAATCAGAAAAAGTTCCTAAAAGTCTCCTAAACTTTGGTATCGCACTTTCTGGCTATCTTGCCTGTGGTCCCGCACCCAATGTTCAGCTATCCTACGTACCTGAATGCACTTTATCTTTATTATAGGTGCGGACCCCTGTAAGATTAAAAAGGTGCAAGTAAATTCCAAAAAGCTCAATTAAAGTAAATTATGGAAGCTTCTAGAATGGATTTTGCGGTGGCAGAACCGCTCTTGTGAGGTGCATGAATCCCTTACCTTGTGTAGATAACCCCTTGATGTGAGGAGCTTATCCCTTTGAAGGAGGATTCTATCCCTTCATACTTGGAACAGAAAACCTCTTCTTTTCCACTATAAAAAGAGGCATTGGGTAGCCTCAAAGGGAGTTGAAGCTTTAGAATATTTGAAGTTAAGTGTTGTTGACATTCAAACTCAGTTGATTAAGACTTTTGTGAGGAAAGGTCACATACCTCTATTCGTCTTGATTGAGGAGTGCAGAGCTTATCAAAGTAAAGGAGATTCCTGCTTCGGACCCCGGAAAGTCCTGTGCAACATCAAGGCTCAGGTTGTAAGGATTTTCTTCTTTTGAAATTAATAAAAATATACTCATTTTTCTCAATAAGCTTTCAATCAATGGTTTATTTCATAGATTCCTTGATCACTATGATAAGCATGGTTTATGATGATTTCTATACAGGTGCTATGTAATATTTTGCTTGTTTGTGACTGCAGGTTTACGAGGAAAACTCCTTCAAGCGCGCGAGGGACAACAATGACTTCAAACAAGCACTGGACAAATGGTAAGTCCTTAACACCTCTATAGAGCTTTTCGTAGATCGTATATGCTTAGAGAAAGATTAGTCTATTTGGCTATTTGTTGCTAGATACTTTTAGTACTAGGGAGATCGGTCTTGTCCGCAAGACAGATTAATCCTCCAACAAGAATGGCCTTGGATGTATTTGAATCCATCCTATATTGACCACGAACTTTCATTGGCATCTTCAACTACTGTGTGTTGAAAATCATGCAACACTATAGTCACAACTGATAGTCACACTGCTCTTTCACCTACCTCTTCACTAGTCTCCACTGAAATTGTCCATGCACTGTAGTTAACTGATGTATTCTTTAGTTGATTAATGAGTTAATAATTAGTGAATTAATTAATAATTAATTCACGCCACTAATCGTTAGTATGAATATTTCGTCTTAAAAGATCACTTTAGCTACGCATAACAAATATCCCTAACATCGATTATGGTTGCAAAATATCTTTAAATCTGCTACACAAATCCAGATCTAAGCACAAAATACATTAAGCAGATAAAATATAATATGGCTCCATGCATCCAATAGACAAGACAAGAACAATGTATTTAAAAGAATGTTTTATATTATATTAAAAAATGGGGCACCTGAGAGGAAAACAAGAAAGTTGTTTTCTGGTTCTCCTCAATGCGATGGGTTCTTGAAAGTCCTCAACGTTTCAGATCTAAAATTCCTCTCTCTTATTGATGTAGAAAACCCAGACAAACATAGAACTCAATGGGAGCTCACAAGGAAAAAATGGAAAATGGTGACCAATAGTAGATCCAGAGTGATCTAATGCAATGGAGGTGACTAATGAATGGGGAAAACCGTTCCATTTATAACAAAATATTGGGGTGTTCTAGAAATCGGTGCATGAATAAAATATTATTAATCAAATTCTAGAATCACCCTTTAGGAATATTTTATTATATTTTTTGGAGGGAAAAGGTCTTTTGACTTGGGTCAATTCCTTTATTTATTATTATTTTAGGGAGATGGTGGGAATATAATTAAATAAATAATGATTTATTTAATTATTTACAAATGATTTAGTCAAATTTAACTAGGAATATTATTAAATAATGATTTGAATAAGTTATTCCTAGGAAATAATTAAATAAATCATGATTTATTTAATCAATTTCCTTGTTTTGGGTTAAATATGACTAGGAAATATGGGCAAATATTATTTTATATGGTGAAAGAAATTTTACTTAGGGTAAAATTAGTCTTACATGGTGTACTTGGGTTCATCTAATGATAATGAGTTAGATGACCAAAAAATTTGTGTAACAGATTGCCCCGCAACGTACGAGTGTTAGGAGCAAATCGTATGATCGAAGTACGTTGTAAGAACTCAATCACTAGGCATCATGAAGTAAATGAGAGAGAGGAATGTAAGGTAGTCTAATGTGCTAGAGGACTAGACCCGGAGGAGACGAGACTTACAGGTGAAACAAGTCTCTAGGTGATGAAGTAGTACCAGTGTGAAAGGCGGCGGGGGAGGCATACCTATGCCCGCCGATACAATAGTACAAAGAATAAGGCACCCGGAAAACAACGGAACACAAGAATGAAGCATGTGCTGGCCTAAACATGAGCCAGAGAAATAAAATGATGAATTCCACATACATGTAATGCCTGGAATAATTGTCAGGACTTATACAAGAAGATTTTAGTACATGAGATACAAATATACCCAAATTCCCCCTACACACGGGGAAGGGCTCACAAAATTTGACTGATATATGCGAATCAAAGAGGTGCTGCAAGCGGATTAGGTCGATATCATCAAATGAGAGGAGCTGCATCAAGGGCAGGAATGAAGAAGTCAGTCGGGCATGTGGGGGGCTACCTGTAGGGCCACCCCCTCATGAGGGTTGAGACATCTCACACAAACTCGGAAATCACCAATAGCTACTGCATCACTGGACCATCAAGTGTATAGATCATGATCATGCTGAGAAGAGCTCGAACCAAGGTACACTGCCCCCTAGACCTGGCTGTTGGAGTAATGATCTGATGTAGACAGAAGTAGGTCTGCCATAGGTGAGGCAATAAGGGAACCCCAACTAAGTCACGAGGGAAAATAGTAGAGCGACGAACAAATAGACACTAATGATGATGAGGGAATGGGGGATACAGAGGAGCGGTTGGACGACTTCCCTTGTTAGAGCATAAAGGGCATGAATGGCTTGGCAACGACTGACACAATATCAGGAGGGATAGGGGAAAGGGTAATGAAGGCCATAATGTGCGACAAGAGAGAGGGACCAATCAAGAAAGGATGGAGGACGATAGCGGGGTACAAAGGGACTCGAAATGGCCTCCATGAATGTGAGGGTGACTTGACTCGGATGCTCTAAACAAGGGTGACTCGATGGTGCTGCCTCATAGTAAGGGTCCAATGGGGAACCATAAAAGCATGAGTACAATAGGGTAGCTCATGACGAAAATCAACACGAATGAAGACGAGTAAGGAGGCAAAGTGGTGCCCCAAGTACAAGTGTCGTGAGTGAAGAATTTAGATTTTGAGAAGAGGTTAATATACCTTTCAGGGACAAAATGTGTCGTGGTGAAGTGTCAAAACATGGAAAACTGACAGATACCCATTTGAGTGCTCGGTGATAGCTTTCCAACGGTGCAGACGGTGTGTCAAACAGGGCTACGGTTTGGTTGTAGCGGGCGAAAGAAAAAATAGGGGTTTTATTCTAATAGGGCATTTTCCCTCCAAAATCATTCATTTTCTTGTGTAGCTGTGGTGAATGTGGAGAGGAGAGAAGGCCCTAAATCTTTCGGCGATCGTAGCAGACAAACCGACCATTGGAATCGTGATCCGTCAGTGGCAGGTAAGAGGCCTAATCATACTCTTTGTTTTTTATGGTTTCAAATTTCAAACTAGGGTTTTAAATCTCAGTGACTGCCTCTACTTCCTCATTACATTCGGGTCGCACTTTTTAGGGCAAAATCCACGACCTTGGACGCAGGTTTTGACCTGAAAGTGCGACCTGGGCCAGGATTTGCCCAAAAATTGCGACCTATTAGATGTGAGAAGTTTCACTGCTGTTGTGGGTTGAGATTCAATTTTGATGTAGGTTAATGTAGTTTTACTGATCTGTAGACTGAAAAAAATGATGGTTGTGTGCAGATATGGCAGATATACGGATCAAGTGGAGAGAGAGAGACTTAGGTACATTACAGACGGAAATCCAAGCGGATCAGGGTGTCTGTTGTGCACTGGTTAGATATGGGGTTCTGAAATTTTTGGAGAACCCTTTGATGTGGGCTGGAGAGCCATTTTTGGCTCGGATTATCAGTTATTGGGATCCAGATCATGAGGTGTTTATAGTGCAGGGACACAGGATTGAACTGATGGTCTAGGATGTAAATTTCTTGACTGGTCTCCCACCATTAGGGATGGTGGGAAATACGCAGCCAATGTTACCACGGGGCCGTAGTATTACGGAGTTTGTTGAGCGAAATTGTCGACTAGGTGTCTAAGTCAAAGGGACTCAGATATCCATTGGGGATCTGGAGAGGTTGGAGACCCGGGCAGTGGCCGCAGCAGTGTTGCGGGTCTTGGGGAGCCAGGCATTCCATCACATCACTAAAGGGCAGATGATGATTATAGAGAGTGTGTTGGGGGGGACCTACTATGGGTGGGCCCAGATGATGTTGGTGTCGGTGAAACGACAGCTGTCACTATGCAAGCGGCAAGTGAATCATGATTGTGCATATGGGACGGTGTTGTGTTCGTTCTTCTTTGAGAAGATCCCGACCTTGCGACCTCGTATACAATTACCTGATGGAGGTTCGAGAGAGCCCCAGATGCGTCGGTGGGGACGATTACTGTGTAGAGGAGGGGGCGGGGCGGTCAGATGGGTGTTTTGACCAGAGTTCTTCGCCCATTGGGATCAGATGCCATTATACATAGACAATTATTCCTATAGTGGGATGAGTTATTGGGGAGATCCAGACTTGCTACTTCCGCCTAGTCGAGTGTCGGGGCCCGATGGTAAGTGACAAGAAACTAATCTGTTGTGTGCATTTTAGAGTTTGTGACTAGTATTCATGGTACTAATCGTTATATTTTTTGGAATGCAGATATAGCTCTGGTAAAACCGGCCGGATATATGGGACGACCTATAGCAGCAGGAGCTACAGGTGCAAGTGGATCAAGGACATTACAGAACGAGGATATTTCCACTCTGGTGGAGGACATCCGTCGTAGATGTGAGGGGTTGCTGACCGGTGTGTCAGAGCATGGTTGGCAGGATTTAGACGACTAGTACATAGGGTTATGTATTGGGCTACCCTCGGAATGGTGAGGTATCATGCGACGCATGGCGATGGCCAGTCAGACTGTGCATGATCTACGAGCTGCGAGAGTAGAGCCGTTGGCTTGGGATCCTCTAGAGAGTGATTAGATGTAGGGCAGATGGTGCCCCCCAGCGTTTTTGTAGGGGAAAGTGGTGCCGCCCATTTTGTAGTTTTGTTTTTTGTACCATGCTATGGGCATGTGATATGTTTCAGAGCAAATGGACTCTAAAAACACATGTTATATGATATATATGATTTATGTACATTTTTTTGATGATGTGAAATGTTATTGTCATGTGTGTGATAAATGCCAGTCTTGAACATGATTTGCGATTTGATCTACGTAGTGATTGTGACGTCGAGGGATATGGTTGAAAGTAATGAATCTAAATTCATGTATCAAAAGTTTCACTCGTAAATATTGTCTGAACAGGATAGGGTTACGCACACGATAGACACCATTAAGTTGTAGGACAAGAAGGAGGGAATCTAAATGAACATGCAGATGGAGGATGTGATGAGAGAGTGCATCGGCTAAGAGATGACGTACTGCATCATATTTGGCCTGATTATTGGTGGCATTACTGATGCAGACCCTATTTTCAAGAACTAGGGTATGCAAGGGGGTAAAGATGGCCCATGCGGCCGAAGCAAGATTTTGGGAATAATGACTTGCCCCATCGGTATAGCCAAGATAATGAGTGGACGAGAGGGCCGATGTAATAGTGTCACAAGACAAGAAATGGGAGGGATGAGCAAAAGGATGGCAGCATTAGTAGAGGATAGACATCCACTGACGGCTATGGGAGGGAACAGTCCGGGTAGGAAGTCTAGGACTCACAGATCGATGAGAGGGAGATGAATGAGAACGATCGGATGAAGAACGGGTACTCAGGCTGCGAAGAACATCGAAGATACGGATGATATGATCGTGATTATGGGAGGAAATGGAAGGGTCAAGGAGACCATACGACGCTGCAAAGCTACCGAAATCATCAGTATGGGAAGAGAGGCGCAGATACGGGTCATCACGAGGAATGATAGAAGAATAGGTAAAGAGATGGTCAAAACATGAAGAGCCCGTGAAAGTGTCTGAAGGGGGATCAAGCAGAACAGATGGAGTGGATTCAGAGGGAATGTACTCTGAGGGTCGTGCGGATGATGATAGGTATAGGAGGGGAGTAGCAGGTTCCAACATCTCAACATCAGGGGAGGAATGTCAATGGTAGTAGGGGGATCCGCAAGTAGGCCTAACGCATATTGAGCAAGGATGGGAGAGGCGGATTGATTTTGTTCAACTTTGTACTCGCGAATGACCTCTAAAGAAGCTCGGTAATGCGTGAGGTGAGGACAATGGTGAGAGTAATGGCAATGGACACCACACAGAGCACAGGGTTTGTTGCTGCGAAGAGTATTTGGGTTCTTGGCTGCAGATGAGGAAGAAACAGAGGTTTTAGGGACCGTAGATTCAGGGAATGCGAATTTAACCATGGGTTGGATACAAGGCAACTCAAGAAAAGTATGGGTGGGATGACCGATACCATCACACAAAGCACAAGGCTTGGTGGGTGGGGGAGGGGTAGGATCGGGTGCAATGGCCTTTTATTTGGATGCCCCCTTTCGAGTTTTTCTTTTCTTGCCTATAGTGGTCGTAGCATGAGAAGGGTCCTGCGGAGGGGCTAGGGGCACTGTAGCGGTGGAAGGGGCGAAGGGAATCGGTTGCACTGGTGTCACAACTATGTATGGTTTGGGGTGGTCCAGCGGGGTCTCGGCTGGAGGAGTAAGATACCATATTGGAATTCCCAAGGTTAAATTAGGGAGGGAAAGGGTGGCCATGACGGGAATCGAATAGACGCCGGAGGGGGGGACCGAGGAAAGGCATCTGACCGGCGTGGTAATGACCAGGAGGGACAGCTCCCATGTTATGGAGGCCTGAGGGAATCGATTTAGGAGGGTAGGGAGGTGCTTGAGTGTGAGGGGGATGGGAAGATCTAGGCGAAAAAGGGTTGGTCGACTGAAGCGAAGGGCTAGGAGCAGGTTGCGGTAGGTAAGATTGAGGTTGCTGACTAGCCGAAGCAGGCTATGAAAGGCCAGCCTGAGACGATTGCATCATGCAAACATTCGCTAAACTGGGGTCAGAGACAGGAGAAGGAGGAGGACTAGGAAAAGTTCCAAGCAAGGAGGAGTCTTTGCAGACGCCAGGGGAAACACTGGTCAATGAATCAATAGTTGGCTTATTGGTGATAGAAGAGATGGTGGACTCAGGGGAGGTCTGAGAGTTTGGTTCATGGTAAGTCAACTGGTCAATCATGACAATTTTGCCATTATGATGGAAAAGCATCTTGCGGTGGACTGCGGATGGGACAACAGACATGGAATAGGTGTAACTATGCCCCAAGAGAATTTTGTAGTCAAGAGGGGCGTCGATAACTTCAATGTCGACACAAACAGTCTTGCCTGCAAGGGTGATACGACAATTACGGAAGAGGCCAATGGGCTAGGAGGCATGGCCATCCCACGCATGAAGGGTGATTGTGGAAGGGGCCAGCTCAGGGGATTCGAGTTATTTCCAAACCGAAGCAGACATGACACAGGTAGATGCCCCCTCATTGATAATACACCAAGCGACATTGGCATTTCAGATTTTGACTGGGATTTGGAAAGCAACCGAAGGAGGGAGAGGGGGATGGTCTGACTGACGGGTGTCGAAAAAAATCAATTGGTCATCAGCAGGATCTAAAACACCCACGGAAGATAGTAGAGCCTTCTTTTGAGAAGGACACGACTGGAGGAGTTCCAGTGTTGAAATGGCAGCAGGATATTGGGCCAGATCATCTACTATGTTGTATGAATGAGCAACCCGACCAGAGGCAGCATTTCGGCGTAATGGTCCCTTAGGAGTCTTGGGATGAACCTCAGCTTTGGGCGGAGGGAGTTGTAAGGGACCATTGGGTGTCGATAGAGGCTCGATAGGACCTAAATATGGAGACTCGGAGACAGACGGAACGGGAGATGTGGAATACTGATGGGACCAAGTTTGAAGGTTAAGGTCGATGATGAGGGGTGGGTCAAATGCCATCATGAGAATCTGGTAATCAGAGGAACCAGAAGGGGAAGGTTTGGTTGTTACCGGGGCATGAGGAGGTTGAGTGGCCACGAATCCTTGTTGAGGGAAAGGATTGGTAAACACAGCTGGTTGGGAAGTAGATGGGGTAGGAGGGACAGTAGGGGAGGAGTGTTGTCCCCACACGGTGGCCTGTGACTCCACATCTGCTGCATTTGTGGTAATAAGGGACAATCGTGAGTGTAGTGACAATAAACACCGCAACACGAATAGGGCTTATTGGTGCGAAGCGGCTTGTCTGGCTTGGGACGAGAGCCCTGTGGCTGGGTGCTAGTGGTAGAGTCAATACTGGAAGGATTGGATACACGATTACTAGAAGTGGATTTATTGCCTTTTCTCTTTCTTTGAGAAGGAAGAAAATTAGGTGCCCCCTGTTGTGTAAATACTTGCCCTGGAGGGGGTAGTAAGTGCGGTTGCGGGGGTGGAGAAGGCAAGGGAGTGGGAGGTCCAAATGCTGGAGGAGATGGGACACCAGGTTGTGGATACAGATAAGGAGTAGGATGGGCGGCATTGAGGTAAGCAGGAGGGTGAACAAAAGGGAGAGGCATGTTGTATCTTGGGTACATGCTACTTGGAAAGGAAAAAGTGTCGGAAGGGTTGGCCCCTCCTGGAGGGAAACCATAGCCCGGAAGGAGTTGGGCAGAGGTATGTGACAGGGCTCCAACGATACTGTCGGCAGAGTGAGATGTCCCCGGGGCATTAGAGCCACCGGGCTTGGGGAGGTCAGGAAGGACGGTATAAACATAACCAGATTAAGCATATATAAGGTCATATTTAAAGGCGATTTGGAGGGCGGCTTCTTCGGTTTGGGGAAAATGGGATGCGACATATTTTCCAATGGGAGGTAAGAGAGAGCTAAGGAACCAGTCCATGTAAACCCGATCTTCAAAGGGGGGAGCGCAACACAAGCTTCGTCTTCGTCGCCATTCCTAGACATGAGTGGAAAGGCGGGTCGAAGAGGATTGATGGAAAGAAGTTAAGAGTTCAGTACCAGTGTCGTATCAGAGAGGGAGCTGGAAATAAGATAAAAAGGCTTGGGCAATGGTCGCAAAGATAGTATGGGAAGAGGTGGCTTGATCGACATACCATTTAGAAGCTTCGCCGGTAAGCGTGCGTTGGAACAATCGAAGACAGATGGAGTCATCAGTGATGAAATTGGAGGAACACCACATGTGGAAAGATCGAATATGGTTAGAGGGATCTTCACTAGCAAGGCCTTCGAAATTGGGAATTTCGGAGGGGAGCTTGGTGGGCATAGCAGGCCAACTGACATTGTGGCGAATAGGATCATTGATTAGCTGATTGAAATCGGGGAGACTGAGGCCGGCCATATAAGGGAGCAACAGGACAGTCGAGGTAGGTCCCGTAGTGGTTCCACTAGAAACGGACCCAGCGGTAGAACTGGGGTTAGGGCTAGGTCCTGAACTAGACATGGTGAAGGTAAGAGAGGGAGAACCAAAAGTAGGGGGAGAACCCGAACAATCAGAGGAAGAGTCGGAGTGCGGACTCGGGGGAGGACTTACTCGATGACAACGGGCAGGAGGAAGTCGACCAATCGGAAACTGAGGGTGAAGGCCAAGAAGTCTCCGGGACAAACACCTTGGAGGCACAATGATGATGGGAAGAAGAAAACCGACAGGGGTAGGGAGGGGTAAAATCAAGTGAGATCAATGTCGAAACAAGGGCAGGAAGGTGCAGTGTCAATTGATTTTGAAGGCTGTGCCAGGTGGTGTTAACCAGGCTCTTCTTCACTTAGGGTCAGTGTATGGCATGCGTTAATTTTAATTGTTTAAACCCAGACGTTTTGAGAGTAAAAGAAGAAGTGTGTTGTGTAACTGAAAATAAATCTGCGGTAAATAAGACTAAAAGAATAGAAAATTAACAGCTACCAATGCATCAATCTAAACCAAGAAGGCGGGCCTCTCAAAACTATTCTATAAGAGGGAAAAAACTAAGCAAAGCACGCTAAAAAAGAGGCCAATAGATCTAAGGTTGGGAGGGACAGGGACTTAAAGGAGAAATCTGTTGAAAAGAGGTGCAGAGGACAACAAAGAGGCAGAGGCAAGGTTGCTGCTAAAAGTAGGAGATCAGCAAAAAATAGAAGGGTCAAGGAGGCGACCCTAGAAATGAACCCAAAAAAAACTATATGAGGTGATTTTAAAGGGAGAAGAGCTGATCTAAAGGGATCTGAAAATGAGGTATCAGATCTGAGAGAAATAACGCTGAAACTCTGGAAATTCAGATTTCTGAAACAGAAGAGACTCTCCCACAAAAAGTGGAGGGTACTAGAGCCCTAAGGGGCAAGATTCCCACTTAGTTGAGTGAAGCATATTAGAAACAGGTCTAAACAAGAAAAGACAGAGGCTGGAAAACCTTGACAGAAGCTTCAGACAAACCCAGAAAAAGTGCTGGAAAATTTGCAGAAAAAGTGCAGGTCGCAAGTTCTGACCTGTTTTCAGTCCAGGTCGCAGGTTTTGGGCAGAAAAGTGCGTCCTCTGGCTTAGGTTGCACTTTTTGGGCCGATAAGTGTGACCTGCAGATCCGGCTCTCTCGGCGGAAGATTTCAGAAAAATTTGTCGTCTCAGCTGCGACTGATGTCTGTCACCTGCGCAATAAGGCCAGAAACACACAGAAGTTAAAAATTTGACTGTTTGAGGGTTTTAGAGGTGGAAAGCACCATAAAAATAGGAAAAACATAAAATGGAAGAGAAACCCTAGGGTCCGAAACAACTGGATATGCAGAATATAGAAAACGACAACATCAAGAAAGCCCGTGTGTTTCAATTGTTAGTATGAATCTTTCGTCGTAAAAGATCACTTTAGCTACGCACAGCAAATATCTAACATTTGATATATGGCTGCAACATTTTTTGGTTCCGCCAAGGTAACTAGATTCAAGCAATAAAAAGACATGGTTATATAAAACAGAATATACCCATGCATCCAATAGACAAGACAAGAACAGTGTATTTGAAAGAATTTTTGTATTATATTAAAAGGGGGCACCTGAGAGGAAAAAAATAAAGGTGTTTTCCGGTTCTCCTCAATGGGATGGGTTCTTGAAAGTCCTCAGCGTTTCAGATCTAAAATTCGTCTCTTATTGTGGTAGAAAACCCAAACAAACATAGAATTCAGTGGGAGCTCACAAGGCAAAAATGGAAAAAATGGTGACCAAGAATAGATCCAGAGTGATCTAATGCAATGAAGGTGACCAATGAATGGGGAAAACCCTTCTATTTATAACAAAATACTAGGGCGGTCTAGAACTCGGTGCATGAATAAAATATTATTAATCAAATTCTAGAACCACCCTTTAGGAATATTTTATTATATTTGTTGGAGGGAAAAGGATTCTTGACTTGGGTCAATTCCTTTATTTATAAATAATAAATAAATAAATGATTTATTTATCATTTAAGGGAAATGATGGGAATATAATTAAATAAATAATGATTTATTTAATTATTTACAAATGATTTAGTCAAATTTAACTAGGATTATTATTAAATAATGATTTGAATAACTTATTCCTAGGAAATAATTAAATAAATAATGATTTATTTAATCAATTTCCTTGTTTTGGGTTAAATATGACTAGGAAATATGGAAAAATGTTATTTTACATGGTGAAAGCAATTTTACTTGGGGTAAAATTGGTATTACATGGTGTACTTGAGTTCATCTAATGATAATGGGTTAGATGACCAAAAAAATGGTGTAACACTCAATAGTGTATCAATCAGTTAGACTAGATACAACTAGCTCAACTGAGTCTAACTGAGTTAAACTAAATACAACTCCACCAACTACTTCTATAACTCCACCAAACTCTGTCACATGAGTTCTAACTGAAGTCCTCATGCATTAGCTCCAGTAAACCCTCAGGAATAATGTAATTCCTTCTTCCGCCGCCTCCTGTACATCCGTGCACTTAACCGAAGTGCTCCAAGAGAATAAGATAATGTTTATAGTCCAAATATTATTATATTTAATATTATTAATTTTCGACATATCTATTTTTTAGACCGGAAATCTAAAAATAGATTCCACCCAATATGTCTAAAAATAGAAGTCCATCTATTTTTCCAACTTGACCAACCATCCACAAATAGCATCCCGCAACTCATAGAATATGATCGACATGTCTAAAAATAGACATAGTCTAAAAATAGACTTTACGACAAAAATCACCTGCGTGGGCCCCACCTAGTTTAGGTGATCATTTTCCAAATAAGATCAGGAATGATGTTTTAGGATGCCTCCTTCACTATTTCTTATTGCAATCTTCAACACTCCCTCTCAACAAGAAAGGATTGTCTTTGCGTGCGACATGCAACTCCATGCATTTGCCCTACAACCTTCACAAGCGCCATGCATCTCCATGCATCCGCTTTGCAACTCTTCTGAAACTGAATAGGCTCCAAACAACTCAATCAGTCTGATGCATCTATCATCAAAGTCTTCGACTTCTTCTTAGCTACTGCACATGTCTTCAAGAACCACTGCGTTGTTGAACTCTGCACCCATGCACTCTGCACTTGCTGTCAACTCTGAACCGCACTCCAGTATCCGACACTGTCACTTTGATCTGCCTGCATCAATCCAAATGATCACGCTATTGCTGCTCTATGGGAACCTTGTAGCCAGGTTCAATTCATGAGATCCACACCATCTCAATGAATCCTGCCCAGAAATCTCCTCTTGGGATTACTCATGCATGTCGCCCCACCTCTCACCTGGTGGTATAGTTGCATGCACTCCCTCTGCCCATCTGGCACGAAATTTCTCTGCATGAGTGGTTTCTCCCACTCCATGATCCTCATCTTGTGGCTGCTCCACATCCTGAGGTTCACTCTTACCTGCATGCAAAACTTGCTCCTTCTCAAGCATCAATTGCATGTCATTCTTGCACTTCCCAACAGTAGGAAGCTCCGTAGAAATCCCATCTACTTCAAGTCTATAGAGATTCTTGGCTCAAATCCAAACCTTCTTGAATTTCCCTGTTGCTTTGTGCTGAAGGAAAACTTTTCCTTCACTAAAGACAACATCATAGCCTTTATCCTCTAACATTGCGACTGAGATTAAATTCTTCTTTAACCCTGGAACATGCACTACATCTTGTAAAATAATGAGTTTACCTGACTCCCTCTGAAAGGTAATGGTACCGATTCCGGTCACATTGTATCGTCCATTGTCGCCCAACTCAACTGCAACTGGAGATATTTCTCCACAAAGTCACTGAAAAGATTCACATCTCCCGTCATGTAAAAGGAAGCACAACTATCAAAATACCACCCCAATCCCAATGCACTAGACACCATGCATGCGATCAATAAGAATTATAGCTTAAATTGTGAGGCAAGAGCCTCACCAGCTACATCTCCAACAACCTACTTGTTCTTCTTCTTCTGTGGACAATGCGTGGCGAAATGCCCATGCTCGTGACAGTGAAAACACTTCACTTTGGACATGTCGCGCTCTTTTCCATCCGCACCGGATTGAGAAAGATTTTTCTTCCCCTTCCCTTTCCTTTCTTTGGCAGCCAAAGCGCAATCCTCTTCATCATCATTCTTTGATGAAGATCCATCCCTAGTATCCCGCCTTATCTCCTTCTGCACAAGATCCGACCAAAGTCTCTCCCATCCTGGCAGTTTCTCCCAACCATTGACAGAGTCCTGATAGGAATGCCAACTCTTTGGAAGCCCAAGGAGAGCTAAGATCACCAATTCCTCATCATCCACACTAACTCCTACACTCTCAAGCTCATCCCTGCAGTGGACAAACTTTGTCAAGTATACCAGAATAGTGTCATTCTTCTCCATTTTTATTTTCCTGAGTTTATCCTTGAGCGCCAACTTCCTCTGGTCGCTCTTGATTTGGAACAAGTCTGTCAAAGCTTTCCACATCAAGAATGGAGAAGCTTTACCATGAAGGCTGGACACTATGTGATCCTTCACACCTTGCTACCTTCTTTTTCCATGCGTCAAGTGCGGCTGCATCGCTAGAACCCGGTTTAGGAATATCAACATCTATGAACTCCTTCAACCCCTTATCCTCCAGCACCGCCTCCATCCTGTCCTTCCATGAAATATAATTCGAGCTACCCTCAAGGGCATACTCCAATCAAAATCCACTGAAACACATTTAAATGAATGCTCAACTTTGACACCAAGAAAAAACACTGCAACAATTTCGAATTCCACCAGCACAAAACTCAACCGCTTCAATTCTTTGCAATTGCTCCAATGATCAATGCTCTGATACCGTGTAGAAATTATATAACTTATATGCTATACATTTGAGATTCTCCTGATCACATACTATTTGACTTCATGCACAGTACAAAATATCTTCTACTATTGATCATTACTTGTGGAAATAAAATCAATTGCATGCACACATTAAGACCATAAAAATTCACACATATGAACACAGTGATTTATGGGAAAGCTTAAAGATGAAAACCCCCAACTATCTGTATATTATATGTCATATATATCATGTAAAAATCATCATACAAAGCTCCTCACAAGCTCTCAGTACAATCTCCAATTGCGACACACTAATCAGGTCCAATCTAGCAAATCTCATGCTCCAATCTCTGCCACCTGCTAGCCTGCCTCTACTACGCAATCACTGCTGAAGAATGGCTCTGGATGAGTTCGAATCCATCCTATATTGACCATGCAATACTCATTGGCATCTCCAACCACTGTGTGTTGAAAATCATGCAACACTATAGTCACAACTGATAGTCACACTGCTCTTTCACCTACCTCTCTATTGGTCTCCACTGAAATTGTCCATGCACTGTAGTTAACTGATGTATTCTTTAGTTGATTAATGAGTTAATAATTAATTCAAACCACTCTCACTAGTGCATCAATCAGTTAGACTAGATACAACTAGCTCAACTATGTCTAACTGAGTTAAACTGAACACAACTCCACCAACTACCTCAATAACTCCACCAAACTCTGTCACATGAGTTCTAACTGAAGTCTCCATGCAATAGCTCCACTTAACCGTCAGGAATAGTGTAATTCCAACTGTCAGCTCCTATGCCACATCTATGCACTTAACTGAAGTGCTCCAAGAGAGTAAGATAATGTTTATAGTCCAAATATTATTAAGAGCTAATAATATTCGACATATCTATTTTTAGACTGGAAATCTAAAAATAAAATTCCGCCCAATATGTCTAAAAATAGAAGTCCATCTATTTTTCCAACTTGACCAACCATCCACAAATAACATCCCACAACTCATAGAATATGATCGACATGTCTAAAAATAGACTTTGCGACAAAAATCACCTGTGTGGACCCCACCTAGTTTAGGTGATCATTTTCCAACTAGGATCAGGAATGATGTTTTAGGATGCCTCCTTCACTGTTTGTTGTTGAAATCTTCAACATACCAAACTTTTGTTTGAGGATTCTACCAGCCCATTACCTTCATGGTAATAATTTGTGGAATGGCCCAATGTAATCTGATATTTGTGACAGAAATCAACCATATTTTTGGATCCAAATGTAGCAACATTGTCAGTGATAATTTTCCCAGGACAGCCAAAGCTAGATAGGATATGATTTTTAAGGAATGAAATGATGACTGAATCTATGGAATTCCTAGAAGGGATGGCTTCTATCCATTTGGTAAAATAATCAGTTGTTGTGAGGATCCATTTGTGTTGGGTAGATGAGGCAGGATGGATTTTGCCAATGAAGTTTAGACCCCACTGCTGAAAAGGAGCTTCAACAGTGATTGATTACAGAGGTAAGGGAAGAAATTTTCTTTTTCCTTCAAAGATTTGACATTTATGACAGGAAATGACCATTTTGTGGATATCTTGAAAGAGGGTGGGCCAGTAATAGCCATCTCTAAGGATTTTTTTCATTGTTGTCTTCCAATAGAGGTGGCCTCCACACACTAGCACATTTGGCCCAATTTTCGATGGCCAATTCGTCACTATTCTAACACATAGGCATCGCAAGAGCGACAGTTTGAGGCGGGGAAAAACGTGGTTAGCCATTATGTCACAATTCCAACACTTCAATAAAGTGTCAGAATAGTGACGCTATTTCCGACGTTTTCCAAACTGTTGCTCTTCCGACATTTTTTAAACCGTCACAATTCTGACGTTCTTCAAACTGTCACTCTTTCGACGTTGCCCAAACCATCGCTCTTCCGACGTTTTCCAAACCGTCTCTCTTCCGATGTTTTTCCAAACTGTCGGAATTCTGACGATATGTCTTCCGACGTTTATCAATTTTTCACACGACTGTCGCAATTCCAACGATATGTCTTCCAACGTTTAAAGCACCATTGTTCTGATGCTTATGAAACGTCGCTTTTCCGACGTAAAAGTTAAAAATATTTAAAAAAAGAGTTGTCACTCTTCCGACACAAATTTCTTCGACGCTTATGAAACATCGCTCTTCCGACATCTAAAGTGTCGATCTTCTGACGTTGTGATTAAAATATTTAAAAAATAAATAAATGGTAATGAAATTCTACTCAAACAAATAGTAATGAAATTCTACCAATGGGCTGGAACCCATGCCATGGTTTTTGAAGCAGTTAGCAGAAAATGGGAGAATGGTATCCATAGTCCACTCCTTAATATATGCTCAACCCTAAATTTGTCAGATAGAATCCAGCTCGACTGTTTGGCATCGGATTTCAACTTTATCTCGTGATGGTCATCCCAAGATCCCATAGCCAAGAGAATAATATTCCCATTTCAGAGTACTGCGAACCACAACACCATGGTATAGGCTTAGATTTGCAACTTTTTTACATGACCTACAAAGACAATACTATATTTTATCCACTGAAAAGTGAAAATTGAAAGCACCCAAAATTTTAAATGCATCGAGTTTGAAGATTACGCATTCACTAAATTAATACAGGCAGTTGGCGAGTAGTCATGCTCGCTTGGATCTGTGTTACTTGGCTCCAATTCAAAGGTAGTGGTAAAATGATCTACACAGGAGGAAATTGATTACGATAAAAAATGTGTTTCACCAAAAATGATAGATATTGGGTATATGATAGAAATTGCAGTAGAGGTTGGGGGAAGGTGTAAAAAATGAGTGTCAAAATCAGTTTCCTGAATGGTTAGTTGAAATAAGAGGTTTATATGAAACAATTCACAGTTTCATGGATTTAAGATCATGGTAAGGAACGCCCTGTTTGCAAGTTTAAAAATTCATTGTATCGATTAAAATAGGCCATTCATGTGCTTGTACATTGGAACGCCACAAAATTCCTTAGGTATTTCAATTGAATTAAGTCCAAGACACTAGCACATTTGGCGCTCACCTCATCCTCAGAAAAGGAATTAAAAGTATTACACCTCATCCACAGAAAATGCATAGAAATTTCAGATGTCATGTAACAAGGTAAACAAATAAAACACATTGAACATTATCAACATCAAAGCAAGATCTGGCACAAATATCTAAGTCCACTTTTATGAATAAAAGATTAAATTGGAACATGACAGAAGGAATAAGAAAGCTGCAAAGTCTCACCAGACAAGGGGTAGACCAAGAGGATTTAGAGCTCTGTTTGATCTTGGAATGATCATTTCTTAGGATGATACGTACATGTCATGTGAAATTAGTCACCTGTCTTCATGTACCACTGGTATTGTAGATGAAAAGGGTTCAACATACTAAATATATCTATGATCAGGAAAAGCAAGAAATGCAACAAACTATCTAACACATCTCAATAGCTAAAACCACAACAAAAATAAGGCAAGCCTCAAAATTGCAAACAACTTTCAGTTGAGAGCATAACAAAGGGCTACTCCACTTCAAAAAGTAGAAATAAGTTACTATATTTCCCTGTTTCAAATATCCTTCCTAGTCAATTATTAACGAAGTCACCTCCAAACATTCTCAATTGCAATTCACATCTATTACTAAATTTTACTAGGTGCATTTCAGCAATATGTTTACAGAGGTTGTTATTTATAAATATGTCACAGTTATAGTGTCAAACAATTTTTAAGATCTCGTCCAGTAGTCTATTGGCCTTTTGGAGCGTGCCCTCCTTGTATATTACATCCATGAGAATGGTATATGTAATGATATCAGGGATTTGACCGCTATCTATCATCTGTTTAAACAACTTTGATGCCTCCTTGAGATTACCTACTTTGCAGAATCCATTCACCAATATGTTGTATGTAAAATCATTAGGGCTGAAGCCCTGCTTTGGCATCTCATAGAACAATTGTAGAGTTTCCTCTATCATGTCATGCTTGCAGAACCCAATTATTAATGTATTATAGCTAACTAGGTTAGGTCTACAACCTTTCTCCGACATCTCCTAAAAGAGTGCCCTAACCTTCTCTAGATTACCCACCCTGGAAAACCCATTTATAAGTATATTGTATGTGAATTCATCAGGCTGATGACCTATTTTCCCCATAACATTTAACAATAATGTTTATCACCAAAATTGTGTAAAGCTAGTTGAGTTTGGATGTTTTTGCGAAATTGAATTCTTTCCAATTAACTTCCATCCTCAATCCACCAAACCCACACAAAAAATGATTTGACATTGTTGAAATCCGAGGATTCTAAACTTGTGCCTTGAAAAGCCAGTTGCACTTATGACTAGTACATTAAATATGGTGTTTTAGCATAAACACAATGGACTGAAGCAAAGAACATATGGCATGATATTGTATGAGGATTTAAATGTATTATCATGAGTTCTTTATCATGTTTTTGAAGACGTGTCTAAAGTTTGGTCAAGGTTTTTTCTAGTATGGATGAGAGAGACTATCAATAAGAATCCCACTACCATAATATATGCCATGTGAAGCAAAGAATGAGCTGTATGACAAAGGACTGAGAAAGCATGATGTAACTAGCAGTTATGAAAAGTCAAGCTGATCTATGTATATTGTTGGTGTAAATTATCACAAATGTATTGAGTCAAGGATTTGTTGCATAGGGTTTGATGTTATTAATAACCTGAAGTATTATTTTTGTTGGTGTATAATCTTCGTTTCAAAGAATTATGGTCAGAGGCAGGGTTTTATTAGTATGGTTATGCTGCAGATGTATAGTTTTTCTATTGTGTCAAAGAATTGTGGTCAGAGGCAGGGTTTTATTAGTATGGTTATGTTGCAGATGTTAGTACCCTGGAACACTGTGCTTTCACAGTTGATCTTCTTGGTCGATCTAGGCACATGAAAGAGGCACTCACGTTTATTAGGAAAATGCCAATATAACTTGATGTTGGGTTCTATTGGCAATGTATAGTGAAAATTTGAAAAACAATGCATCTGGATTTATAACAATTTGGGCCTACATGTGATTCTTAAGAAAATTCAGTAGAGCTTGTTTTCAAAACATACATGTCATTAGGAGTTTACAACCACAAATATAATCAAATGGAAATTTGATTATATTGACCCTAGAGTTATACCAAGCTTTTTGGATTATTTGTATAAGTTAACTATGTGTAGACAGACAGACACATAACCTGCCTAACAACATAAACACAAGCCTCAATTGTGAACACCCATTGAGCATAAGGTTTTATCATTTCATTATATAGAGATGTCAATTGGGTCCACCCTGGGTGGTTAAGAGGAAGAGTTGTTATCCTTCCCCTCCAATATTTCTTTTGATAAGCTTTCCCTTCATTGGTCAGTTAATATTGGCAAGGTATAAGCAATCTAACTCTTTCTTAAGTGCTTAAGGATCAGATGAGATAGTTCCAAGCATTTAAAAACTCAACGAGCTTGCTTAAGTTCTTATTGGTCAGATGAAATGTTTAAATAGGGTAACTCAAGTAGTTTGAGTGGTGATTTGAGTTTTATGTATGAGGTCTCAGGGTCAATGCCTTAGGCTTGCTGCCTCTGGTAAGTGACTAAATATATGACCTAACAGGGACAGGCACGACAATCAGCGACAACAGATTTACACTGAGTACCATCTGTGAAATGCAGGGAAGAACCTGGATGTTTCTCCATGAGATTTCCATTAGAAAAGAGAGAGAGAGGGGGGGCAATGTTACACCAAATGCACAAAACGACACTAGACATATAAATGTAAGCCAATCTAAGCCAACTTTGGAGGATAACAGGAGTACCTTCTTTTTGGGCGCCATGGCTAGAATTAGCTGGGGCACTCTGGTCATAGCAGAACCCTGCATAGGTAGAGGGACCCGCAACTCAAGTTTCATGCCTCCATTGATATAGGTGGAGCTTGAAGAAGACAAGATAAATCCCCCTCTCCTGCTTATTGGGGTTGAACCACATTGTTCTGCTACTGCACTGGCCATTGAAGTGCCAAAATAATTTAAAACCCTTTTGTTGTGTTTTGTTCCTTGCTATATTCTACAATTCACCCTCAATTCGCCTACAGCCTCAGAGTTTATTGGGTTAGTTCAAAGGAGAAGAATCCATATCCCTATAATTTGAATAGACCCACAAAAGACAAAGTGTAGAAATTAAGACCTACAACCATTTATATCTCATAACCAAGATAGCATAGAAGAAAAAATAGCGAATTTGAATGGGGTAAAACAAGGGAAATACCAATCTGATTCTTCCAGAAGAAGAGATAATTCTTCCACGATCGATTTCTCTTCAGATCTCCCATATATTTCTGAACATCGGCAAAACTCAAAATATCTCCACCAGCTACTATGGCTTTCGAGCCATTAATGGACTATGGATGCTTTAGGGTTTTAGAGCGTCCATGCTTCTACAAGAATCTGGAAAAAAGCAAGCATCATAGGGAAGAATGGAATCATGGGAAAGAAGACATAAAGGTCAAACAAGCGGAGCAGGAAAAAAAAATTGAATAGGTCGATTAAGAAAATTTGAATAGGTGGAACAAGCGGAGCGAGATTTGAATAGGTATAAAATCTAAAATTTGGTTTCACATAGTCTTAATTCTAAAATCAATCTACTTTTTAAATTAGACCTTTAAGAAAAAAAATCATATCCTAGTTTCTCGATTAGGAACAATGTTCAAATCAAACACCCTTGTGAAGAAGAATGCTAAAGGCTTTTAATTTTCTCCATTGTATTTTATTTATAAGATTATATCTAATCAATTCTAAATTGTACACAAAAATGAAAAGTTAAGGAAGTAGAAATTTATTTTCTAAAGTATGTAGGTTATTTGTATGTTTCCATACATAAAATGGGAACTTTCATTGGGGAGAACATCCACTCATTTCCTATGGTCATTCAACCATGTCAACGATTTTGGCTCTAGGAGGGTTCTATTGTATGAATGATAATAATAATATACATAATGATATGTCACAAAATTTTTTTAGTGCATATTCTAATCCTATGCAAACTTTTGAAAATACAAATATTCATATTTAAAATTATAATGTTCCATATATTGAACCATTATATGTTATTCCTAATGAATAAGTAAATAATTTATGTCAACATACCTAGACATATGCCCAGTAAATAAATAAGTTGTGCATTAATACATTACTTTTATTTTGTTAGGTAATGTGAGTTTTGAGATGAGTTGCATGCCTAACATGTGATTTGAGTAGCCATGAACCAAGGGCTTTTAAGCCATCAAAATCACCTAGGGATCGCATCCAACCTAGGCCACACCATCCCTTAGCCTGACTGGAATTTTTCCCACATAGTTTCGAACCAATGATTTTCTCACTAGTGATTGTATCTTACCCGTTATTTCACATTCCCCAAGGCACAAATCAAATATTTTGATGTATCTTGGATGACTTGTCACATTCCATGACTAGCTTCATGCATATTGAATAGGAATTACCATCATTTAAGAATTTTTTGGAGGGTTTTCATGGCATATATTTTAGGGGCTTAGGGGTTCGATGAATAGGAGATTAGGGGTTAGAGGTTTAGGGTTTAGCGGTTAGGGGTTAGGACTAGAATAATGAGTTAGTGCAGGTTAAGGGGTTAGGGATTGGGGGATTAGGGGTTAAGGGATCTAGGTACATTTAGGGGTTAGGGGAGTAATGATTTAGTATTGGTTAAGGGATTAGGGATTGGGGTTAGGGAGATCATAATGATTTAGTGGTTAAGGGTTTATGGATTGGGGGTTAGGGGTTAGGGGATTTAGGTGCCAGGTCACAAGTATTGTCTGCTAGGAAGGCTTTCCAAAGAAGTTGGATGGCATCACTATGACACTATTATGGAATTAGAAGAGAAGAGAAAGGAAAAGGCTCAGGTATCATATGAGAGAAGGAAGCAATTGGAAAAATTTAGATCAAAAGAAGTGGAGTTAGCCGAAAAGCAGCTTAACCGAGAGATGGATAAGATAAAATTTGACAACATACTAGTCAATTTCCTTGACCCTTTATTGGTTATTCAGAAGGAGTATGAATACACCACCATTAATATCAAGGTAACTGACCCCTAGCAAATCAAGGGCTATAAGTTGTAGTTTTCGTCTGAACATAAACATACCGCAACCATGCTTACAACCAGGATATTGTTGGCAATATGATTCAGAGTGTTGTCCTTGATGGCAACCCACTGAATGAAGATGAAGACATGCGACTATTGACATGTGTTGTCCTTGATGGCGAACCACCTGATGAATTTATTCTTGACCTGATGGACTTGGTAAACGATGTAAATCTGATATGAAATGATGTTTGTTAGCAATATGATGCTGAGTGTTGTCCTTGAATGGCAACCCACTTGATGAAGATGATGGAAACTTACTTGATGAAGTTGTGCTTGATAGAATATGTTCTTGATGAAGTAAATCTGATGTATCTACAGTATGTACAGAAGGCAAAGAAGAAAGGAATTCAGCATGTGCTAAATCTTGATGAAAAGAGTATGTCTCTAGGCATACGCGGATTTGCCTAGGGGAATTTGCGTATGCACGCGGGAATCAACATGCCAAGTCGCGTATGGGCAAAAGCGCTCTTAAAGTGCAAAACCAGGGGTAACCACCATGGTATTGACCCATTGTATTGGGTAATGATTCGTCTAAATGACCCCGTCCAGGAATACCATCGGAAGTAATGTGGTTTTGGCTCATGGTATTTAAAAAGGGTAAACCTATATAAGGAGAAGAATTTCATTGTGCAAACCATGAGCGGGGGTGCAAGATGTCTGAGCTTGAATGAATACTTCTCTCTAGAGTATATCTGAATGAAAAGGGTTACAGTTGAATGAAAGATCTGAAGGTATGATGCACCAATGAAGGAGTGATGAAGAAGGGGATCTAGATCTGTATTGTACTTGTATTTTCTAGATCTGTTTATGGAATGATTAGATCTGTGATGAGGCGAACATCTAGGCGAACATCTGTCTGAGGTAAAGGGTAAAATCTAAAGTGATGTATCTATTGTGAAGAATTTCAATGACATTTAAGTTTGAAGAACCATACGCTAGTTCGCTGAAGAGGAAGCACATATATACGCGGCTTCGCTGAGGAGAAAGCGCGTATGCGCAATAAAATTAGCTCTGTAATTTGTACTGAAGTATACGCTGGTTTATGTGGACGGAAGCGCGTATATACGCGACATCAGAGAAAGGAAAGCGCGTATGCAAACTAGGGTTTGCAGAAGTCTGTGGTAAGAAATGTCTGATCTGTTCTGCTGGTTTACTGATATCTGTCAGTAAGTTATATGTATCTGTTTCATGGTTGACTGTGCTTAAAAGTATGGAAAGGGTCTAGTCTGAAAATATGATGAAATGTGGCCTGCAAGTGGTGTCCTAAAGGAAGCTTTGGATCCAGTGTGAAAAATGATGAAACGTGGTCCATAGAGGTGCTGAGGGTTGTAGCCTTCAGTCAGGGGGTCGTAGCTCCCTTCCAGGTGAGGCCTAAGGGTTATCATGGGGTCGGAAGCTCCTAGGAAAGAGGTCAAACTGTCTGTGGGGTTGGAGCTCCTTCCGCAGAGGCTGGTAAACGAGCACAGGCAAGTGCCTGGTAATGTGGTGGAGTCTGCAGACTCAAAGACATATGTTGTAAGATGTTTATAATAAAATATTGAAGGTCGAGCAATGGCAGCGGTGGGTTTTCTCCTAATTTCTGGGTTTCCACCTAGTGTTCCGGTGTTCATGTGTGATGCTTTGTGTGATGGTTTACTCGGTTTTATTGTTCATGTTTACTCACATTAAACATTCCATAAATGAATGATGGAATGATTTAAGGAAGAACTAATGACAGCAATTAGGATATCCGTGGTAGATACGCAAGTTTCATAAAGGGTATCCGCGTATATACGCGAGTTGGTTTCAGAAAGTAGCGTATGGGTTTTGTAGCTATGAAAATTAAAAGTTTTGAATATGCAGTAAATACTGATTCACCCCCCCCCCCCCCCCCTCAGTATTTTTCCCAACAGATATGTTTTTTGAGGAGGAGAAATCTCGTCGAGATCAACATCAAGAATCCATTGCAAAAAAAAGTACAACTTGTGGTGATTCCAGATGAGCATATATGAATAGCTATAATAGATGTTTAATGTGGAAATTATGGAGGAAAAATATGAAATTCATCTTCCTTTTTCATTTGAGCGAGAGGAAAATCAATCATCAATGAAAATTCAAAATTTTCAAGCTGAGCAAGATCAACCAAATTGGGGGTAGAGTTTGGAGAACCTTCGTAAGTGAATGGAGCCTACGTGATATGGCTACGAGTTATCTACCCCCACACAATCCAATATGCAAACAGTAAACATTGTAATCATAGGGTTAATTAACCCCACACATAGTGGAGTTAGCGCCTGAAAAGCAGCTTGCCACAAATATGGAGCTCTTAGCTTCAATAAAGTATTAGATAAGCTACATGTTGTGCTCAATGAAGCAGTCAATTTTGAAAATGACAAGAAATTATTTCTGAAGATGAGGTTTTTGACTAGAAAGATATAACTACACAGAAATAATTACACTGTTGATACAATAATAATATAATCTGCAAACAACCTTCGACTCACATTCATGATCTAAGTATATAGTGAATTAGATAGAAGTAAGAAAACAATTACTTCTTCAAAGCTAATTTGAATTTGGAGGGCTTAGGCGATTGGGGGTTAGGGGTTAGGGGATTTAGGTGCATTTAGGGGTTAGGGGTCGAATAATGAGTTAGTAGTTAAGGGATTAGGGATTGGGGGCTTAGGGGGGCCGACCCGAACACGTTTGGGCGGGTGCACTCAACCGAAACGACCCAACCTGAACATGTTTGAGTGGGTGCCCTCAAACTAAATGACACAGCATGCTCGACCGAACAAAGAGAGAGATGGAGATAAATTGAAGGAGAGGGGAGAGAAGGAATGGAGAGAGAGAGAGGGAGAGGAGTGAGAGAGGTAGAGAAGGGTATGAGAGGGAGATAGTAACACAAATATGGAAGGGGGGCAGAAAGAAGGATAGAGGGACAAATATAGTGAGAGGATTGGAGGGTAGAGAGAGAGAGAGAGAGAGGGAGAGAGAGAGAGATTGGGAAGAGAGAGGGAGATATAAGGAGAGAAAGGTAGAGAGAAGAAGGACAAGATATAGGACTTAAGAGAGAGGAACCAGTATCATAGAAGAAAGAATATGTGACCAAATTACTCTATATGGAGATGGGAGATAGGGGCACCCTACCAGCTACCTACTAAATGTCTAAACCAAATGTGGTGTAAACATCTGTAATGGTGGTCGATTATACGAGGAGAGGATTTTATGAGGAGGCACTGGATTTTAAGGCGATCATAATTTAGCATTTTTGATACGACCACCCTCACACGACCCAACCCAACCCGACTTGACATGCCCGAACATGTTTCCTTGGGCGGCCTCATGACACGACACGACCTGAATAGACTGGACCCGACTCAACCCGCTCGAACGTGTTTCCTTGGGTGCCCTCACAATATGGCATGACCCGACCTAAATTGAACTGAATGTGTTTCCTTGGGAAAACGACAAACGGGCCATAAGGGAGAAAATGGAAAACGAGCCACCTGAACATGCATAAGGCACCCGGGCAGTCACAAATTAGAAAAACTGATACGGGCGCCCTTGAATGAAACGGCCCGACCCAAACACGCTTGGTCGGGCGACCTCACACGGTGCGACACAATGTGCCCGACTGAAGGATGCCACAAGGGAGCAAACGGAAAATAGGCCACTCGAATGTGCACAAGGCACCCGGGCGGTCACAACTTAGAAAAACTGATATGGGCGCCCTCGAACGAAACGGCCCGACTCGACTCGAAGGCGCCTGATCGGGCGACCTCACATGGCGCGACACAGCGTGCCCAACCGAACGATGCCACAAGGGAGAAAATGGCAAACGGGCCGCCTGAACATGTACAAGGCACCCGGGTGGTCACAACTTAAGAAAAACTAATACGGGCACCCTCGAACGAAATTACCCAACTGGAACGCACCCGGTTGGGTGACCTCACACGACGCAACACGGCATGCCCGAATGAATGATGCCACAAGGGAGCGAATGGAAAATGGGCCACCCGAAAGTGCATAAGGCACCTGGGTAGTCACAACTTAGCAAAACTAATACGAGCGCCCTCGAACAAAATGGACCAACCCGAACACGCTTGGTCGGGTGACCTCACATGGCACAACATGGTGCGCTCGACCGAACGATGCCATAAGGAAGAAAATGGCAAACGGGCCACCCAAACGTGCATAAGGCACCCAGGCGGTCACAACTTAGCAAAACTGATACGGGCGCCCTCGAATGAAATGACCCGACCCGAACACGCTCGGTCGGATGACCTCACACGGCGCAACATGGCGCGCCCAACCGAATGATGCCACAAGGGAGAAAACAGAAAATAGGTCGCTCGAATGTGCACAAGGCACTTGGGCGGTCACAACTTTGAAAAACTGATATCAGCGCCCTTAAACGAAACGACCTGACCCGAACGCCCTTGGTCGAGCGCCCTCAAATGGCGCGACACGGTGCGCCCGACCGAACGATGCCACAAGGGAAAAAATGACAAACGGGCCGCCCAAAAGTGCACAAGGCACCCGGGTGGTCACAACTTAACAAAAATGATACGGGGGATCTCACACGACACGACACGACGAATGATACCATAAGGGAGAAAACGGAAAACGGGCTGCTCAAACGTGCACAAGGCACCCGGGCGGTCACAACTTAACAAAACTGATACGAGCGACCTCACACGGCGCAACATGGCGCGCCTGACCGAATGATACCGCAAGGGAGCAAACAACAAACGGGCCACCTGAATGTGCACAAGGCACTCAGGTGGTCACAACTTAGAAAAATTGATATAGGTGCCCTCGAACGAAACGACGTGACCCGAATGTGCCCAGTCAGGTGACCTCACATGGCGCGACACGGCGCACCTGACCGAACGATGCCACAAGGGAGAAAACAACAAACGGGCCGCCCAAATGTGCATAAGGCACCCGGGCAGTCACAACTTAGAAAAACTATTACAGGTGGCCTCGAACGAAACGACCCGACCCCACCCGAACACGCCTGGTTGGGCGACCTCACACGGCGCAACACGGCGCGCCGGAATGAACGATGCCACAAGGAATAAAACCGCAAACGGGCCGCCCGAACGTGCACAAGGCACCCCGACGGTCACAACTTAGCAAAATTGATACGGGCACCCTTGAAAGAAACGACCCAACCTGAACGCACCCGGTCGCGCAACCTCACACAGCGCGCCTGACCGAACGATGACACAAGGGAGGAAATGGAAAACGGGCCACCCAAACATGCGGAAGGCATCTGGGTGGTCACAACTTAGAAAAACTAATACGGGCGCCCTCGAACGAAATGGCCCGACCCGACTCGAACGCGCCTGGTCGGGTGACCTCACACGGCTCAACACAGCGCACCTGAACAAGTGATGCCACAAGGGAGAAAATGACAAATGGGCTGCCCAAATGTGCACAAGGCACCCGGGCAGTCACGACTTAGCAAAACTGATACGGGCGCCCTTGAATGAAACGACCCGACCCGAACGCGCTTGGTCGAGCGACCTCACATGGCGCAACACGACGCGACTGACCGAACGATGCCACAAGGGAGAAAATGGAAAACAGGCCACCCAAATGTGTACAAGGCACCCGGGCGGTCACAAATTAGCAAAACTGATATGGGTGCCCTTAAATGAAACGACCTGGCCCAAACGCGCCCAGTCGAGCGACCTCACACAGTGCGACATGGTGTGCCAGACCAAACAATGCCACAAGGGAGAAAATGGAAAATGGGCTGCCCGAACGTGCAAAAGGCACCTAGGCAGTCATAACTTAGCAAAACTGATACGGACGCCCTCGAACGAAATGACCCGACCCGAATGCACTCGGTCGGATGACCTCACACAGCGCAACATGGCACGCCCAATCGAATGATGCCACAAGGGAGAAAATGGAAAACAGGCCACTCAAATGTGCACAAGGCACTTGGGTGGTCACAACTTAGCAAAACTGATATGGGCGCCCTCGAATGAAACGAACTGACCCGAACGCCCTTGGTCGGGTGCCCTCACACGGCGCGACACGATGTGCCTGACCGAACGATGCCACAAGGGAAAAAATGAAAAACGGGCCGCCCGAACGTGCACAAGGCACCCGGGTGGTCACAACTTAACAAAAATGATACGGGCAACCTCACACGGCACGACAGGACGAATGATACCATAAGGGAGAAAACAGCAAACAGGCTGCTCGAACGTGCACAAGGCACCCGGGCGGTCACAACTTAACAAAACTGATACGGGCGCCCTCGAACGAAACGGCCCAACCTGACCCAAACGTGCCCGGTCGAGCGACCTCACACAGTGCAACATGGCACGCCTGATCGAACAATACCGCAAGGGAGCAAATAGTAAATGGACCGTCTGAATGTGCACAAGGCACTCGGGTGGTCACAACTTAGCAAAACTGATATAGGTGCCCTCGAACGAAACGACTCGACCCGAATGTGCCTAGTCGGGTGACCTCACATGGCACGACACGGCGCACCTGACCGAAAGATGCCACAAGGGAGAAAACAGCAAACGGGCCGCCCAAAGGTGCATAAGGCACCCGGGCAGTCACAACTTAGAAAAACTATTATGGGTGCCCTCAAACGAAACGACCCGACCCGACCCGAACACGCCCGGTTGGGCGACCTCACATGGTGCAACATGGCACGCCGGAACGAACGATGCCACAAGGGAGAAAACAGCAAACGAGCCATCTGAACGTGCACAAGGCACCTGGGCGGTCACAACTTAGCAAAATTGATACGGGCACCCTTGAAAGAAACGACCCAACCTGAATGCACCCGGTCGCGCGACCTCACACGGCGCACCCGACCGAATGATGACACAAGGGAGGAAATGGCAAACGGGACACACAAACATGCAAAAGGCATCCGAGTGGTCAATACTTAGAAAAACTAATACGGGTGCCCTCGAACGAAATGGCCCGACCCGACCCGAACGCGCCTGGTCGGGTGACCTCACACGACGCAACACGGTGTGCCTGAACAAACGATGCCACAAGGGAGAAAATGACAAACGGGCCGCCCGAATGTGCACAAGGCACCCGGGCAGTCATGACTTAGCAAAACTGATACGGGCGCCCTCGAACAAAATGAACCGACCCGAACGCGCTTGGTCGAGCGACCTCACATGGCGTGACACGGCGCGACTGACCGAACGATGCCACAAGGGAGAAAATGGAAAATAGGCCATCCAAATGTGCACAAGGCACTCGGGAGATCACAACTTAGCAAAACTGATACGGGCGCCCTCTAATGAAACGACCTGACCCAAACGTGCCCAGTCGAGCGACCTCACACAGCGCGACATGGCGCGCCCGACCAAACAATGCCATAAGGGAGAAAATGGAAAATGGGCTGCCCGAACGTGCACAAGGCACCTAGGCAGTCATAACTTAGCAAAACTGATACGAACGCCCTCGAACGAAACGACCCAACCCGAACGCGCCCGGTCGGGTGACCTCACAAAGCACGACAATGCGTGCCCGACCGAATAATGCCACAAGGGAGAAAATGGAAAATGGACTGCCCGAATGTGCACAAGGCACCCGGGCAGTCACAACTTAGAAAAATTGATATGGATGCCCTCGAACAAAATGGCCCAACCAGACCCGAACACGCCTAGTGGGGTGACCTGACACGGTGCGACACGGTGTGCTTGACTGAACAATGCCACAAGGGATAAAATGGCAAACGGGCCACCTGAACGTGCATAAGGCACTCGGGCGGTCACAACTTAGCAAAATTGATACGAGTGCCCTCTAACGAAACGGCTCGACCCGAACGCGCCTGGTCGGGCGACCTCACACAGCACGACATGGCGCGCTCAACTGAATGATGCCACAAGGGAGAAAATGGACAACAGGCCTCCCGAACATGCACAAGGCACCTGGGTGGTCACAAATTAGCAAAACTGATATGGGTGCCCTCGAACAAAACAACCTGACCCAAACGCGCCTAGTCGGGCGACCTCACATGGCGTGACATGGCGCGCCTAACCGAACGATGCCACAAGGGAGAAAATGGCAAACGGGCCACCCGAACGTACACAAGGCACCCAGGCGGTCACAACTTAGAAAAACTAATACGGGCGCCCTCGAACGAAACGGCCCGACTCGACCTGAATGCGCCGGGTCGGGCGACCTCACATGGCGCGACATGGTGCGCCTAACCGAATGATGCCACAAGGGAAAAAACGGCAAATAGGCCGCCCGAATGTGCACAAGGCACCCGAGCGGTCATAACTTAGCAAAACTAAAACGGTTCCCTCGAATGAAACGGCCCGACTCGACTCGAATGCACCTGGTCGGGTGACCTCACACGGCACCACACGACGCGCCCAACCGAACGATGCCACAAGGGAGAAAATGGAAAATGGGCCGTCCGAATGTGCACAAGGCATCCAGGCAGTCACAACTTAGCAAAACTAATACAGGCGCCCTCGAATGAAACGGCCCGACCCGACCTGAACGCGCCCATTCGGGAAACCTCACACGGCGTGACACGGCGTGCCCGACTGAACGATGCCACAAGGGAGAAAATGGAAAATGGGTAGCCAGAATGTGCACAATGCACTTGGGCGGTCACAACTTAGCAAAATAGATACGGGCGCCCTCGAATGAAATGACCCGAATTGACCTGAACGCGCTCGGTTGAGCGACCTCACACGGTGCGCCCGACTGAACGATGCCACAAGGGAGAAAACGGAAAACGGGCCGCACGAACGTGCACAAGGCACCTGAGAGGTCACAACTTAGAAAAACTGATACGTGTGCCCTTTAACGAAACGACTCGACCCTAACGCGCCCGGTTGAGTGACCTCACACGGTGCGACACGACACACCCGACCGAATGATGCCACAAGGGATAAAATGGCAAACGGGCCACCTGAACGTGCACAAGGCACCCGGGTGGTCGCAACTTAGCAAAACTGATACAGGCGACCTCGAATGCAACGACCCAACCTGAACGCGCCTGGTCGGGCGACCTCACACGGCGCAACACGGCATGCCCGACCGAATGATGCCACAAGGGAGAAAATGGCAAATGGGCTGCTTGAACGTGCACAAGGCACTCGGGAAATCACAAATTAGAAAAACAGATACGGGCGCCCTCGAACGTGACGACCCGACATGACCTGAACGCACCTGGTTGGGCGACCTCACACGGCACGACACGGCGCGCTTGACCAAATGATGCCACCAGAGAGAAAATGGCAAACAGGCCGCCCGAACGTGCACAAGCCACCCGAGCGGTCACAACTTAAAACTAATATGGGCGCCTTAGAATGAAATGACTCGACCTGACCCGAACACGCCTGGTGGGGTGACCTCACATGGCGCGACATGCCGTGCCCAACTGAACGATGCCACAAGGGAGCAAATGGAAAACGGGCCGCATGAATGTGCACAAGGCACCTGGGCAGTCACAACTTAGAAAAACTGATATGGGCGCCCTCGAACGAAACGACCCGACCTAACGTGCCCGGTCGGGCGACCTCACATGACGCGCCCGACCAAATGATGCCACAAGGGAGAAAATGGAAAACGGGCCGCCCGAACGTGCATAAGGCACCCGGGTGGTCACAACTTAGCAAACCTGATACAGGCGCCCTCGAATGAAACGGATCGACCGGAATGCACGCGGTCGGGTGACCTCACACGGTGCGACACGGCGCGCTCGACCGAACGATGCCACAAGGGAGCAAACGAAAAATGGGCCACCTGAACGTGCACAAGGCACTTGGGTGGTCACAACTTAGAAAAAATAATACAGGTGCCCTCGAATGAAACGGCCTGACCCGACCTGAACGCACCCAATCGGGCGACCTCACACAGCGCGACACAGCGCACCCGACCAAACGATGCCACAAGGGAGAAAACAAAAAACAAGCTACCCGTACATGCGCAAGGCACCCGGATGGTCACAACTTAGCAAAACTAATATTGGCGCCCTCTAACGAAACTGCCTGACCCAAACGTGCCTGCTCAGGCAACCTCACACAGCGCGACACCACACGCCCGACCGAACGATGCCACAAGGGAGAAAATAGAAAGCGGGCTGCCCGAACGTGCACAAGGCACTCGGGTGGTCACAAATTAGCAAAATTAATACGGGCGCCCTCGAACGAAATGACTTGACTCGAACCTACCCAGTCGGGTGACCTCACATGGCGCGACACGACGCACCCGACCGAACGATGCCACAAGGGAGAAAACGACAAACGGGCTGCCCGAATGTGCACAAGGAACCTGGGTGGTCACAACTTAGAAAAACTGATACGAGTGCCCTTGAACGAAACGGCCCGACCCGACTCGAACACGCCCAGTCGGGCGACCTCAGACAGCGCGACACGGCGCGCCCTACCGAACGATGCCACAAGGGAGAAAATGGAAAATGGGTCACTCAAACATGCACAAGGCACTCGTGCGGTCACAACTTAGCAAAACTGATACGGGTGCCCTCGACTGAAAGGGCCCAACCCGACCTGGATGCGTCTGGCCGGGTGACCTCACACGGCGTGACATGGTGCGCCTGACCGAACGATGCCACAAGGGAGCAAATGGAAAACGGGCTGCCCGAACGTGCACAAGGCACCCCGGTGGTCACTACTTATCAAAACTGATACGGGCACCCTTGAACGAAACGACCCGACCCAAACGTGCCCGGTCGGGTGACCTCACACGCCGTGACATGGCCCGCCGGGTTGAACGATGCGACAAGGGAGAAAATGGGAAACGGGCTGCCCAAACATGCACAAGGCACCTGGGTGGTCACAACTTAGCAAAACTGATACGAGCGCCCTCAAACGAAATGAACCAAATCAAACATGCCTGATTGGGCGACCTCACATAGTGCGACATGGCGCACCTGACCGAATGATGCCAAAAGGGAGGAAACAGAAAATGGGCCGCCTGAATGTGCACAAGGCACCCAGGCGGTCACAACTTAGTAAAACTGATACGGGTGCCCTTGAACGAAAGAGCCCATATGAATGTGTTTCATTGGGCGGCCTCACACAATAAGACTTGATCACCAAAAATAACTCCCAAACCCTAAACCCTAAGATTGTTCCTAAACACTAACAACACTTGCCTCCTAAACGTTGCAATACCGACACCTGACACAACTGTCGCAATACCGACACTTGTTCTTGTTATTTAAAAACTTGTTTATGCATCTATGTTATAAAAAAATATTTGCTTTTGTGCATGTTTCACTATACAAGAATGATGAGGATGGATCTTTTAGGGACTTCAATAAGAATGGAAAAATGAAATTAGTCTTCTTGACTTCTAAATAATACAAACACTAAAATAAGTAAAGAAAAGGAGGTAGTGTGAAGAGTTGTCATCTGCATAAAGTGCGTACTTCTTCCAAAATGAATGAGAATTATCTAAGAGTTGCAAGAATAAATATGTTAGATGGAACTTACAATTCTGCTCTAAATGCAAAATTGACTCAAGGCAGAGGATATACATTCAAACTAGTAAATTTGGCAGAATTGTTTTTGAAATGTTTTTATCTGAATGTCACAATAGTGACACTTAGCTCCAAGTGTCGCAAGACCGACACTTTCCTCCAATCCGTCGCAATTCTGACGCTTTGCTCCAAACGTTGCAATAGCGACACTTAGCTCTAAGTGTCACAAGACTGACACTTTCCTCCATTCCATTGCAATTGCGATGCTTTTCTCCGAACGTCACAATAGCGACACTTAGCTCTAAGTGTCGCAAGACCGACACTTTCCTCCAATTTGTCGCAATTCCGACGCTTTTCTCCAAACGTTGCAAGACCAACACTTACCTCTAAGTGATGCAATACCGACACTTGTCTCCAAATGTTAGTGTAGTGACAGTTGTGGGCGGGATTTGAAAATTTGATAAAATTTGGGGAAATTTCCGACATTTGGTCAAAAATTTTGGAACAAAGGTGTCAGAATTTCCGACATTTGGTCAAAAGTTTTGGAACAAAAGTGTCAGAATTTCCACAAAATGTACTAGTGACATTCTCCTTCATGGAACTCATGCCTTATCTTATCTGAATCATTCTCAGGAAAACATTTAAGAAATAATCCACTAGCATTTTTCCAATATAAACATTTATCTAAAATGCAGTAATTTACAGCTTTTAACTTTAAAAATCTTGCCTTTGTTTTAGACAAACCAGGAGGGACATTTAGATTAAGCAGCACATACAAAATATCAGCATACCAAGATGAATTCAGAAAATGATTTTCAATAAGTGGAGTTTCCAACTCCTCCTATTCATCTAATGCATTAAACATGTTTATATCAAGAGCTTGAAAGTTGGATTCAACCATAAGTTTTGCTCGTCCTTGGCCTTTGACGAGCTTAGTGGGCTTGATTTCCAAATCATATTTCAATATAACAGCAAGCCACTTTCCTCTCTTGCCATGAGGATCTTGTGTCAAGATGTCTTTTACTGCTGAATGAGGCACAAATGCTATGATGTGTGAATGTAAAATGTAAACTCTGAAGTCTTTTAAATCTTTGACCAAGGCAAAGGCTTGTTTTTCCATTATGTTGTACTTCAAAGGTGCATTCCTTAATGCCTTACTGAAAAATGAAATAGCCTGCTCTTGTCCCTTTGTATTTTTCTGTAGGAGGACGACAGCCACTGTGTGTTTCGATACAAATGAAAACATGAAAAAATCTTTTGTAAAATCAAGACTAATGAGAACTGGTGTTTTAGTAAGTGCTTGTTTTACCAGCTCAAATGATTTCTTTGCTTCTAAGGTCCATTTAACTCCTTCTTCTCTTTTCAGCATATTTTTCATGTTTCTAAGGAGTTCAACTAGGTTGGGTATGAACCTTCTCAAGAAATTAATCTTTCCAATGAAATATTGGAGTTCCTTGATGTTTCTAGGATGATTGATTTGCAATATACCTTCGATCCTCTTTGGGTCTATCTTTATTCCCTCTTCAGATATGATATGTCCAAGACGTTTACCTTCTTGAAGACCAAACAATGTTTTCTTGGGATTTAAGGATAAACCATATTTTCTGCACTTCTCAAAGACTTTTCTTAGGTGTATTAGGTGTTCTTCATCTATTTTGGAATAAACTGTGATATCATCAAAGTAAATCACAATGAAGCATCCTATTTCTTCTGAGAATGCAATATCCATGGCTCTCTGGAATGTGGCACCAGCATTCATTAAACCAAAAGGCATTTTCACATACATGAAAGTGCCCCAAGGAGTAGTAAAAGCTGTTTGAAGTTGATCATCAGGGTGTACCAAAACTTGGTTGTATCTTGAAAAGCCATCTAGCAAAGAAATTCTTCTAGAACCCACTACCCTTTGTAAAATATGATCCATTTTGGGCAAAGGATAGTTGTCCTTCAAGGAGGCTTTATTTAAGTTTCTGAAATCAATACAAAGCCTTATTTCTCCTATTTTCTTCCTAACTAATACAAGATTAGATACCCATTCTGAGTATCTAACAGGGACAATAATGCTAGAATCATACATTTTTCTAATTTCTTTCTCAACTAGAGGTAATTGAACAGGGTTGATTCTAGGCAATTTTGGTCTATAAGGCTTCTGGTTTTCTTTGAGGGGTATCTTGTACTGAATTATTTCTGTATCATATGATTTTAAATCTTCATAACTCCATGCAAACACATCAGAAAATTCTCTAAACAACTCAAGGTATTTCAGTTTACTGTGAGCTGGCATTGTCTTAGATAATTTGATCATTTTAGGCTTTTCTTCACTACCTATATTGCACTCTTCTACGTCAGCTTCAGTAGGTTCTATTTTTGGCTTTTTTGCAACATCATTAAAGTCAAACAATTCCTCTAAGGGTACCAATCCTTTTGGAAAGCTTTCAGTTTTGGATTGCAACACTTCTAGATATTATTTTCCTAACTCTGTGTAGTTTTCTGTTTTATGTTTGGATTATTTGGTTAACATATTTATATTAACAATATCAGGAGTTTATTCTTCTTTAAAAAGTGATTTTTCCTCAGTAGGACAATCTTCTTCATACTCTGAATCTGAGTTTGGCATTTCAAATTCATTTTTGGATTGTAGGAAGTCTTCTATTTGTTTATCTCCTTCAAAAACTTGCCAGTATTTTTCATTGTCTGGGACTGTTGGTCTATATTTGACTTGAACTATATATTGATTGCTTTCATAAGGTCTTAGACATGTACTAGCAGCAAATGCTAATCCATTGGAAAGGTTGTTTTGGTTTCTAGGGACAAAAGTAAGTTGGAATTCAGCAAATGACTTTAATAGATCCATGGCATCATCTCTATAGGCTCTTAGTTTGGGATGTTTGGAAGTATATTCCCCATTTACTTGCCTAATTATCAATTCTGAATCCCCATGAACTATTATCCTCTTGGATCCTAGTTTTTTAAGCAGTTTTAGTCCTAAGAGGAGTGATTCATATTCTGCTATGTTGTTGCTGTAGTGGAAGTTTAATTTGTATGAATGACCTTCAGCATGGTTGTTTTCAGTGTTGTGTACCCATATGCCTGCTCCTGCACCAGTTTTAGTACAAGACCCATCAAACCTCATGCTCTAAAGAGGATTGTTTTCAGATTTTTCATCAATTTGCTCTTTTTCCTCTCTGTTTTGTCTATTTTGATCATCACTGTGTTCTTTTCAGGGTCTGCACTATGTTTTTCTATGTCTTGTTCCTCAAGATTTTTAATGTGTTGAGGAATTTCTTTTTGATTGTTATGATTGGTACTATGTTGATGACTGTTTTGATGCTTAAGACCTTCATTTTGTTTGCTGTGTTCTTCTGAATTAGAAAACTGCTTGGATGATTTTTCTTTTCCTTCATCTTTTTCTATGGTTGCCACTATGTTGGCTGATTGTTCATTTTCTAACTCTTGCTCATTAGGAATCTCATCATTGTACAAAATGAATGAGTCAAGGTCAGTATGTATAGAATAAAGAGGGGAGTTTTTTGGTCTTTCTTGGCTACTCACATTGTATTTCATGTGTGTTTACCTATAAAGTCTTCTGGGTTGACTGAAGACAGCGATGGTGGCATAAGCCATATCCATCTACATTATGCCCTACAATTTAGCACCCCAATATCTTGAAAGAAGCATGCCATATTTGGGGGGTATATCAGCCACAACAATTTCCATTACTAGGCTTTTGGCTGGGATTTGTGCTAGATTGACACAAAGATATTTTATTAGGCCTAGGCATTTGACTCTGCTAGAATCAAAGGAGTATAAATCTTTATAAGGTCTGGTTACCTCAAGGCCTAATATTTCCATTATTACTTTGGGCATGAGGTTGTGTGATGCTCTTGAATCAAGCATGGCATTGTGCAAAATTTTATCATGGATGTTTAACCTGACATAGAATGGAGGAACTCCACCTTCTTGAAACTTTCCTTCAATTTTTGGTCCAAATAGTAGCTCAGATTTTTCATCATTTAAGTTAACAGAGTCATTGTGATCTCCTATGTTCAAAGCTTTTAACAATTCGGACCTATATACATCTTGAGTGACTAACTCAGTGAGAGGGATAGAGATTTTAATCTTGGCAATTTCACTCTCTATGCTAAAAGGAGTTTGAGTTTTGGACATGTTTAGTTCAGCCTTTTTAGTCACTGTTTTCTCAGCAAAATCAGCTTGCTGATTTCTATTATTTACAACAGTTAAAATGGTTTTTTTAGGAGCAATAGCTGAGGTGCTAATGCTGCTAGGGTCACCACTATGTTTGTCATGAATCTGGGTGTTTTTTCCCTTGTTTTGAGCAGAAATTTCAGCCACTATGTTATTATTTTCAAATGTCTTTTTAGAAGTATTTACAGGGCTGTTTTTGACAGAATTTTCAGAGGATTTTTTCTTGGGAGTGTCTTGGTTCTTTTTAATTCTAAATTTATATTGTTTTTTTACTTCCATTATGGCATTTTCAAAGCCCATTTTATAATGTTCTGATTCTAGGCCTTCTTCCTCAGCAGGTATGTAGGTGACTTGTTCTTCTTCATTGAGGAAATAGTATCCTCATTGTTTACTCCCAACATTTTCATGTGATTTTCCTCTGTTTCTTCTATTGTTTCCCCCTCTTCATCAACATAATTCTATTGAAAAGGAGGTCTGACTTGTTGATCAGGGCTTCTTTGTCTGATTTGAGGGGGATTCCTTCTAAAGTTCTGATTCTGATTTTGATTTTTTTTTGAGGAGCTATTTGATTTTCTTTAGAATAAGCTCTCTCATTCATGTTTATTCTTTCCATCATCATCTCCATGGTTCTAAACAAATTATCAATTTTGGAGTCTGATGTGGAAAGTCCAGATTCATCTTTGTAGGTAACCTTTTTTTCTGCTTTTAATCTAGCCCTTCTGGCATTAAGGTTAGCTTCTACACTTACTGCCCCTTTCTGCATGTCTTCTAATGTAAGGGGTTCTCTATCCCTAAATTGATGACACATGTCTCGGTCAAATCCTTCAAGAAACTTAATTAAGGCTAAGCCTTGTGGAGGTTTCATTTATGGAGGGAGTGCATTATAAACACTATTGAATCTAGTGCAATAATCTTGAACACTCTCTCCGGCATTTCTTTTAATATCATTGTATTCTAACAGGATTTGAAGGGGGTTTCTTTTGACTTCCCATTTGTTTAGGAATAATTGATGAAAATAGGGGAGGTCATTGATATTGTTAGGGGTTAAGCCTTTGAACCATTTTCTTGCTTCTCCCCCTAAACTTTGAGCAAACATCCTAAGCTTTACAGTCTCATCATCTATTTCTTGTCTGTCAAAGTAATCATTCATTCTATCCACATGTTGTTGAGCTGTAGTAGAACTAATAGCATCATATAATGGAATCTTGGATTGATAATCCTATGGTAGAACAGGTAAAGGTAAAGGAAGGACTACGGGAGCATACCACGTTGCCATGATATGAGGTTGTGGAAACAATGGGGGATTTACAAGTGGAGGAAGGTGAGGAGTGAAGTGGTTTTAACTGTGGATGTATGAATGGATGTAACAGAAGTACTTGGACTAGCTAAGTACTTTTGAGTAGATTTAGGATGAGAGAAACCAAAATTATGAATGAGATGAATATCAGGTGATGTAGATGGAGGGGTTTCTCTGCTATCAGTATGGTTACCACTAGATTGGGGTGAACGTGGAGGCTGAAAGTCTATTTGATCTATATCACTAAGTGACTTAGTTCTAGATGGGTTTTTTATGAAAGGTAAGTCAACTTGGGTATCTTGCAGAGATGTAATATTTTCAAGGATAGAGTTTGCTCTATGAATTGGTCTGACAATAGTTGGATTCTTGGATTTAGGAGATTTCCTAAGGATTCTTTCTAGATGGTCAACTATTTCAGGAGGATTTGGGTCAGGATGGGCTCTAGTATGAATTCTTTTAGAAGCCACTATGTTATGTCTTTAGACCCAATGATGAGAAAAGTTCAACCAAGTATGACAGTGTTTGAAGGCAAACTAATCTGTGGAAGAAAAATTGTCCTCAAAGTTCTCTTAACTGAGTTTGTATGATGTTATGATAAAAGAGTTTCCCAGTGGATTTTTTGGAAAACCAAGGGAAATCAGCAGGCCTACTGAAAACCAGTGGAGTCACCAGGTGGAAAATTTTTACTTGTTACTAAGGTTTGGTTTTTGTCCACCATCAACAATCAAGAACCAATCTTGGCAGACACTTGATTCATTTTTAAGAATAGGGTTTTCTGAGTTGTGAAGTTATCTATTACTCAGTATTTTTCCCTAGTATGGTCGCCACTATGCTGGCTCCCTGTGATTTACAATATTGGCAAGAATAAACACTGCAGGGGGCCACATCAGAACCACTTTGGAATCCTAGGACCTAGCCTTCCTGGATTCAGAGAGGGATCTCTCTATTAAGTGTTTTCAAAGGATATATATTTATGCCTTTTTATGATATTAGGCTAGTTATGAAGCTCAGAGAACTTGTTTTTTTGGTTGGGATGGATATCATTAAATGAAGAGGTCAACTGAAGGATGAAGGTGAGAGCAGATTGAAGAATGTTTCAATTGAAAGGATAGGTCAAGAAATAGTATCAACCCATTGGGATATGGAGTCACAAAGGATTTAATTGTACAAAAATTCTTCAAGGGTTTCCATAGGGCAAGTCATCTATATCAAAGGATCTTTTAGATTGAATTGTGATATGAAACATTAAACTATTGTGAAAGAAGAAAATCTAACAACTAATTAAGAATCTATTAACTCTACTAAACAAGAAAAGACTTTCAAAGTAACTGTTTGAAGCAAGCCAAAGGACAGGGAAAACCATAGACTTCTTTGGGAAAACTTTTATTAAAGCACACTTTTCAGACAACAATCCAGTAATCCTAAGACTACTTTCAGAAAGGAGAAAACATATAAGAAAACAAGGAAAATAGCCTAAGATCAGACAAAAACTATGAATCTAATCTAATTTTGGCATACTCTCAAGGGATCTTTCAAGGAAATTGTTAAAGACTAGCCAAAGGATAGGGAAAACCATAGACTTCCCTGGGTTAACTCTACTTAGCAAACCTTGAAAAGAACATTCAAAAACAATATCTCAAGTTGTACACAGAAAGACACGGGCTCACCAACATTCCTTCACTGGTTATACTCTATTGAATCATTCTCAAATAAACAAGATGGATAAACCTAGAGGGAAATTAAGAATCCTCTAAAGATACCTTAGCAGAAGAAAACATAAAGATAAAGATTTCAGACAGAAGTAGGGTACTTTTCAGTAAATCCTAATCTAAATTTTCTGTTCTTTATTAGAGAAAATGGACAACATGTAAAACATAAGGAAACACAAAAATAGTGAGGAATAAAATCGCCATTAACATAGAACAAGATCCCATGAATCAGCTTGTGTTATTGATGTTCAAACTAGTTACATAATTCAAGTCCAACAGTTCTTTACAGCTCAAAACTTCTCTTCTCATCCTGGTGTTCTTCAACTACTCAACAACACTTCAACAGCTTCAACAACTATCTTACAGCTCAATAATAATCCAACCAACAACAAAAATTAACTCCTCATACAGTATTTATAGGTAAATGAGGAAGTGGAGTAAAAGAGGGGGTCTCTAATGGTTCATAAATGACAGAGTTAATTCTTCTCGACCTTAGGTAATTTACATAACCCAAAATAAAGAATATCTGATGTTTTAACTCTGTTAAATGGATGTTTATTAACTTCTGAGCTACTTAGTCACCTTTTTTGACTTTTAGGCATACTTGGTAGGCTGGCTATAACTTTTGAGCTGTCTTTGTAAAATATCTCTCACTTTGCATTCAATTTGTATGCTTTTGAGGTAAATAATCTTGTAGGTGGCATTTTTTGGTTTCTGGGGGATTAATTGCTTCACCGATCTAGAATTTGAAGCGGTCCCTTTGCTGATTTGTCTTATTTTGTCACTTTAAACACTGATTTAGACCATTGATTGTGCTTTAAGGCCTTTCTAATCATCTTTTATCTTCAAACTGCCTCTTTATCTCATTAAACTACAGCTTAAGTCTTTTAATCTTCAGATTTGACTTAAACCTTTATTCTTCTTTTATCTGTTTGATCTCTATTCTTCATTGATCTTCACTATTTGGTTATAGGTGGCTTGACTTCCACACTGGAGGGTCTTGCTGGATCAACCAATGTTCATGACTCATTGGCCAAACCATTGAATTCAACCCTGGGTCCCTTCTTCTTCGTTTTTTAGGCTCTCAGATAGTCATCCTAGGCACTGTGGTAACCTGGCTATTACTGTGGGAAGGCCGACATATATGGCCACCATTAAAACTTGCAAATAAACATCAAAAACATTATAAAACCCTGTGTTTTGGATAACATTGCCTTCGGAGGCATTGGTGAGGGGTTATGGAGCATTTGCAGAGGAGGGGCAATATGTAGAGGAAGGGTTCCATGGTGGAATCATGAAGAAATGGGAAGAGTTTTCAAATAAAGGTGTGGAAAATGAAAAGTAGTTTTGCAGGAAACCGACGGCGGTTTTCGCTTGAGGGTTGAGTGATAAATGGTATTGGCTCATATGAATGTGATACAGTTGGGTGAATGACACCTGTCCAAGCTAAAACTGCTTTTTTCACGTTGGATTCACGTTGGAATGTTATAGTTGAAAAGATCCGATCTGGGGAAGTCATATCGATAGCTATGGATGCATGCGATCGGAGGAAAGATGTGCGGTAGATGAATAGTGGGGTCCAACCGGTGATGTCATTGTTTTGTCGTTCAACGGAGAAGTTTGATCTGCGGAGTTAAGTGATAGAAATAACGATGGTCATCCAATCTTAAAGATTAACGGCGGAGATTTGATGTGGGGAAACAAAAGGTGAAGGGGACAATATGAAGTGAAGGGGCTGGGGAAAGCGCTAGGGCATAACTTTATGGTGGAATAAGGGAATCAGGGTGAAAATAAATAGGGCTAAGGTTTTAGCCGAGGATCATAGGCCCTGGTCTTATGGAGAAAAAGGGCGGAGGTCTGTTGGAAATGTTGTCATTGATGGCAAAGGAGCACAAAGGAGAAGCACCTGAACCAGCAATAAGGCAGAGGAGATGACAAAGGAGGAGCACTTGAAACATCAGCCAAGGAGCATAGAAAGCATAAGAAGAGGTAGCAAGGCAGCAAAAGAAGCAAATGAAGGCAGAGTGACAGAGCAGCAGAGGCAGAGGAAGAGCTGTTATAATTCCGAGATTCGCCCAACCCGGAGGACAAATATATAATATTCCGGGAATCGCACACTCCAACCGGCATTATACATTTAATATAACACAAATATTATTCCGGGAATCGCTTAACTCTAGCGGCAAAGTATATATATACACACATATATATATATATATATATATATATATATATATATATATATATATACAAAACGTATTCCAGGAATCGCATAACCCGTTGGCAAAGTATACACATATATCAGTTATATAAGTGGAGTGCTTTATTATAAGAACCAAGCTTTATACGGTGGGACCCCTCCCCAATCGCAATCAGAGAAAAGGTTCAATTGGCGGAGTTTTGTGATGTGCTCCGATCAAAGGCCGGACCCGGTCGATTTATATGCCACAGTTTATTGCTAATCGCATCCGAGTTCCCAATCGCAATCGGAACCTTCCGATTGATCGCACGTCTTTTGTAATATGCTGCGATTGAAGTGACGGACCCGATGGCGTTATACGATGGATTTAATAGATTCAATCGCGTCCGGGATCTTAATCGCAATCAGAACTTTCCGATTGATCACACGACTTTTGTAATATGTTGCGATTGAAGTGGCGGACCCAATCCTGTTATATGCGGGAGTTAATATGTGCAAATCGCATCCGTGTTCTGATCGCAATCGGAACTTTTCTATTGTGTGCCCCGATTGAATTTGTTCAAAGTTCGGACCCGATTGCGCTATGAGCCATGTTTTATGTGGTCATCGCGTCCGTTTGATCAATCGCAATCGCAAGTTTTGTTTGACACCACCGATCCGCCGATGGCGATGTGGGCCCGAGGTCAAAGAATGAAATTTGATGCAAAGCTTTATTGAAATATTACTTGGCAGAGAAAAGAATACCTTTGGGACATTTATTGTATATAAGAACGAAGATTGGATTGGCTCAAATTTTAAAATGAATACCATTAGTAATTGAATGGTTTTGACCCATGGTTTCAATGAGGGCGTAAACTATATAAAGTGATGAGAATTGTGAAGAAGTGTGGAGGGTGATTTGTAACATAATACAATTGTGATATATGTATGTTCCAGCCTGCGGAACTCGCCACACCAACAAGACACTTGTGGCATGAAAAGGGTTGGAATTGCCCTGATTTAAAAGACAGCAATTACATTTTATATATTTAAAGGCTCAGTTACACGTATGCAGCAATTACACCCCCACATTGGACAGAAAAGAAAACAGAGCTGAAAGAAGATAAAACACAGTCACAGAAAAGACAATGACGGCCAAAGAAAAGACAATGATGGCCAAAGAAAAGACAAATGCGTAGCGATTCAAAAGACTAAATGAGTTGAGCTGGAGTTCACATTGTAACTCGAATGTAAATGTTTTAATTGTTTTATTATTTGTGATGCACTGGCAAGTCTCCGGAGGAAAAAAAAAATTCCCACTGTAATGCTAAAGTGATACCTACAGTTATATTTTCTGAATAAGCAGATAAAAGGAGTGAGAAGGAAGAAGGCAAAGAGACATGACTGTCCATTTCGAATTCCAAGTAGAATACAAACAGTCATGTAAGGAAATCTATAAATAATATCATCTTGATATGCAAAAATCGAGAGAGAGAGAAAATATAGAGAATGCAGAATATAGAAGAATAAAGCAGAGAAGATTAAGAGAAGAAGAGCATATACAGAACAGAGCTGATATCTAGAGTAAATCAGCAAACATTCAGTTTGATAAATTGAGGAAGTTGAAGCTTCCCTATCGAGTTGTATCTTGATAGCTGTCAGTTGTAGCTGACTGAGGTTGGAGCCTCCTGTAGGTTGGTGCTTGCAGAAAATTGAAGGGAGTTGGTGCTTCCTTGCAAGTTGTAGCTTGCAGAATTGAAGTAGGAGCCTCCTGTAGGTTGGTGCCTGCAGAAAAACAGTGGTGAGAGGGAGTTGGAGCTTGCCTTTGCATCACAGCAATAATAAGATGTGGTTTTCTCCCTTTATGGGTTTCCACTTATATCTGGTGTCTCTGTGCATGATGTTTATGTGTTCATCTGATTTGTATCATCTGCTTAACACCTGCTGCTCTCATATTAAGTCTGTTGTTCAATTATATTAATACTTGCTGCTCATATTCTAAGATTACTTACATATTAAGCTGGACATGAAATGAAGATGTATGTTAGTTTGAATAAAGGGTTTATTATTCAACACTGTGTTAAACTGATTCACCCCCCCCTCTCAGTTTAACTAAGAGTTCAACAATTGGTATCAGAGCAGGTTCCTTTGTATCAGTCTAACAACTGAAAGGAGATCCTAGGTTTCCAAGATGTCTAGTAAAGAAGGATGCTCAACCAATAAAGCCCCTTTCCTTTCTTCTTTGGTGAAAATTATGCTTTACGGAAAATCAGAATGAGGACATACATAATGTCTCTAGGAATAGAAATCCTGAGTTCTTTGTGGAATTAGGATATGCCTCAAAGGCAATTGACACAGAAAAAATACTCAAAACAAGATTTTGTGGCTAATGCAAAAGCCATGAATGCCATCCTGAATGGATTATGTGCAGCAGAGTTTATTAAAGTAATGCACAAAGACACTGCCAAAAAAATATGGGATACTCTTGAGAACATAGATGAGGGAGACCAGAAAGTAAAGACTGCCAAACTTCAAGTATATAGAGCCCAGTTTGAGCAATTAAAAATTAATGATGATGAAGACATTGCTAGTTTCTTCCTAAAAGCTGCAGAAATTATTAACAATATGAAAGCTCTTGGAGGAAAAATGCTAGAAAGTATAATTGTGAAAAAGATTATAATATCTCTTCCATCCAGGTTTAATCCAAAGGTGTCTGCAATAGAAGAAACAACTGATTGGGAGACCTTGACCATGAACCAGCTGCTTGGAAATCTAACAGCCTATGAAATGAGGCTCCCACAGAAAAATCCAAGTAGAAGGGAAGCAGCCTTTAAAACAGAAAAGAAGAAATAAGAAGAGGGAGACATATGCTCTTGCTCAGATGAAGAAGAGGCAAAGTTTGTCAAGAAACTTGATAGAGGCTCAGGTAAATATAAAGGTAAACTCCCCTTCAAATGCTTTAACTGTGGAAGAGTGGGACACTATGTTGCTAAGTGTCCTCACAAGAAAGTAAGAAATCAAGCTCAAGAATAAGAGAAAAACACATCAAAGAACTGGCAGAAAGGAAAGAAATTCAGCAGAAAATCCTTCTATGCTCAACAAGACAGTTGTACATCTAAAGACTCATATGAATCCTTAGGAGAAGAGGGAACCTCTGAATTTTTGCTTATGGCCATAGAAGATCTTGAAGGACTCTTGCTAGAAGAAGAAGAAGAAGGTAAAGTAGACCTTGAGGGGGAGCTAAGAAGTGCGCTGGAGGAGATTGACAGACTCAAACTAAAATGCAGAAAACAAAAAGAGATTCTACTCAAATGTGTGAAAGAAGAACAAAATTCAGAAGTTCTCATGCAGCTAAAGGTAGAACTTGAAGAAGCCAAGAAGATAGAAGACATGTTACTTCAGAAAATCAAGAATAAAAATCGAGAACAAGAGAAACTGGAAGAAGAAGTAGTATATCTCAGGAAGAAACTAGAAAATGATCAAAGGACAGTGCTTATAAAATCTTCTCAAACAAGCTCTAGTAAGTTGAATGAAATTCTGGTTGTTCAAAGATCCCCAATGATAAAAACATGAATAGGCTATGAAGGAGAATCGATTAAAGGCAAAGAAAAGGAAAACAAAAAGATTATTTTTGTAAAAGCAAAGAAGAATGATGAAGTAGCTCAAACAATTCCTATAAAAGAAGAACTCAGCTATAAGGAAGACAAACATCAGAAGAAACCACTAGTAGCAAAGAATGTAATAAATACTAAGACCCCTGAATATGTAAAAGTTGGAAACCATTAAAGAAGATTCTTCCCTCCAATGAAGAATGCCACCTGTTATGTCTGCCACAAGTTGGGACACATTGCTGCATATTGTCATGCAAGAAGGAGAGATTCAAACCAGCAAAAGATGCAAACATTGAAGAGACTGCCTCAAGCAAACAAATGGAAGAGACAACCTTACATCAGGTATGCAAATAGATTCTATGGTTACTGCTTTTATTGTAAGGAATTTGGTCATAAAATCTTTGAATTTAGAAAGTATGAACAAAGATTGATGTTTAACACCTCAAGGAGGTTTATGAATCAAAGAAATTATGCTCATACTCATAATTCTACAAAAACTATAATCAAATGTTGTATATGCAATCAAGTTGGACATATGCCCTCCAAACGTCCTATGAAAGGATGTGATTGATCAACTCACAAAAGACACCAAACAAAAGGATGCCTCCAGTGGATAAAGAAGGAGAATAAGTGTGACTTGGATCTAACTACTCAAGACCTGAAAAGTCAGTGGTACCTGGATCGTGGCTGCTCAAAACACATGACTGGAGATAGAAGCAAGTTTATAACTCTTGATGAAAAGAAATCTGGCAATGTTACTTTTGGAAATGATAAATCAGGTAAGATAAAGGGAAAACGCTCAGTCACCATAGACAATGGCAGAGGAAAGGCCCAAGCTGTACTATATGTAGATGGGCTGAAAGAAAATTTGTTGAGTGTCAGTTAGATGTGTGATAAAGGCTATGAAGTTCTCTTCAGAGCACAAGACTGTGAAGTCAGATCAAGTACAACCGGAAAGACTCTGCTCAAAGGTGTCCGAACAGAGAGTAATGTGTACATAGTGAAAGAGGAGGATGAAGCCTGCAATCTTAGCAAACTTGAGGAGTCATGGTTATGGCATAGGAGATTGGGACATATCAGCTTCGACCATATCATCAGATTGAGTAAGAAGAAAGCTGTCAGAGTTATGCCTGAAATAAAAAGGCCTTCAAATACCATATGCAAATCTTGTCAATTGGGGAAACAGACTCGCACATCCTTTAAATCTAATGATGAGCTATCAATAAGAAGACCACTCCAGCTTGTGCACATGGATCTGTGTGTACCTGCAAGAAATAGAACACCAAGTGGAGAATCCTACTTCATGTTGATAATAGATGATTTCTCCAGAATTACATGGGTTGCTTTTCTCAAGAATAAATCGGAAGCTCTGGAAAAATTCAAAATATTTAAGCATTAGTAGAAAATCAGACATGATGCAAGCTGAAATGCATTAGATCAGACAGAGGAGGTGAATTCACTGATTATGACTTTGCAGACCTATGCAATGAACATGGCATACAACAACAATTTACTATTGCAGGGACACCTCAGCAGAATGGAGTAGCAGAGAGACAAAACAGATATGTTCAACAAATGGCCAAAGCCATGATCTGAGAATTATTAATATTGCTCAAACCTTCTAGGCGAGCCTATACACACGACGTTACATATCCTTAACAAAGCTCACTTAAGGCCAAGTAGTGACAAGACTCCCTATGAACTATGGCATGGGAAACCAGCTTCAATCAAACATTTTAGAATCTTTGGAAGCAAGTGTTACATAAAGAATAATGATGAAAATCTTGAAAAATTTGATGCAAGAGCAGATGAAGGGATTTTTCTAGGATATGCTTCCAAAATTAAAGGGTACAGGTGTTACAACAAGACTCTTCGAAAAATAGTAGAAAGCATTGACGTGAGATTTGATGAAGAACTTCCAAACAATACAATAGATACAGACTGTAGCAGTCCATCAGACAACCATGAAAGAAGAAATCCAAATGATGAAGGTAAACAAGACAACGGAGAAGATACGGTAAGGTTCTAGCTCCCCCAAGATATACTAAGAAGAACCACCCTCCAACCACCACGAAAGATCAGATCATAGGAGACAAGAAAGCAGGAGTCCAGACAAGAAGGCAGCTAACAGAACAAACAGAAGAAGTATACATAGCCATGTTATCACAAATAGAGCCAAAGAAATTTGAAGAAGCCGGCAAGGACAAGTATTGGGTAAAAGCAATGAATGAAGAATTGGACCAAATTGAGAAGAACAATACCTGGGAACTAGTTCCTAGACCTATTGAGAAAAATATCATTGGCTCAAAATGGGTATTCAAAAACAAAATGAATGAGCAAGGACAAGTAATCAGGAATAAAGCCAGGCTGGTCTGCGAAGGATAGTCACAAATTGAAGGACTTGACTATGATGAAGTACCACAACGGAATCGACTATCCGAATGTTCTGGCATTTTTCATGCTACCAAAACTTCAAAGTATATCAAATGGATGTAAAATACGCATTTACGAATGGAGACTTAGAAGAAGAAGTCTACATGGAACAACTAGAAGGCTTCTCATTGACAAACAAAGAAAACTATGTGTGCAGACTAAAGAAGGCTCTATATGGACTAAAACAGGCTCCTCGTGCTTGGTACTCAAGGCTGGATAAATATTTGCAAAAAGAAGGTTTTAAGAGAGGTGGAGTAGACAACAATCTATAAATAAAATCCCATGAAGATGAACTCCTGATTGTTGTAGTATATGTTGATGACATTATGTTTGGAAGCAACAGAGATGAATTAGAAAAAGGGTTTGCTGATGAGATGAAAACAGAGTTTGAAATGCCTATGATTGGAGAGCTCAGTTTCTACTTGGGACTGTAAATTCAACAAAATAACACAGGCACATTCATCTCTCGGGAAAAATACTTAAAAGAAATGATGAAAAAATTCAAAATGGAGGACTGCAAACCTATGTCAACTCCCATGACCACAGGTTGGAAGCTATGTGCTGATGATGGATCTGCTGATATAGATCAAAAACTCTACAGATCCATGATTGGAAGTTTATTGTAACTGACTGCATCAAGACCAGACATCATGCTAGCAGTAGGACTAGTGGCTAGATATCAAGCATCACCTAAACAAAATCACCTTCTTGTAGTCAAAAGAATATTTATATATTTACAAGGAACAACACAATATGGACTTTGGTATCCTAAAGGAAAAAGCTTCACCTTGACAGCATACACAGATGCAGATTGGGCCAGCTGTGTGGATGACAGAAAGAGTACAAGTGGAGGTGCATTCTATCTAGGAGAAATTCTGGGTAGCATGGTTAAGCAAGAAACAAACATCTATCTCTCTGTCTACAGCTGAAGCAGAATATATAGCAGCAGTAGCATGTTGTACACAAGTCATGTGGATGAAGAAGACTCTTTAAGACATGAAGGTAAGAATTAATGAACCTATCTCAATCAAATGTGATAATACAAGCGCTATAAGTATAGCAAAAAATCCTGTGCTTCACTCAAAAACTAAGCACATCCCAATCAAGTATCATTTTTTGCGAGAACAAGTGGCTCAGAAGATAGTAAAGTTGGAGTATGTGCCAACAAAAGAACAGACAGCTGATATATTTACTAAACCACTTGCCAGAGAATCATTCGAATATTTGAGAGATAGACTAGGGGTAGTATCTGTAGATACTACTCTCTAATATGAAGAGAAAGCACAGTTTCAGGGGGAGAACAGAAACGGAAATATCATTCCCAGGGGGAGATTAACCAAGCAAGGGAAGCATAAAACAGGTCCACAGGATCAAAGAGCTATAAAACAATATTCTCAGTATTATCAGCATTCATCATGAAAAAGATTACAAACAACAGGCACTACAGATGAAACACAACTATAAAACATATATTGGCGCACTACATCAGATATAGACTGAAGTATAGCTGAAGCAAGCCTGATATGTCACTTGGAGCATTCACAATCTTTAAGTCTTGATCCAATAATGCATCTCTTATTATACAAGTTTGATTAAATACAACTGTCATCACTTACTCTCTATACAAGTGCAAGGAGTCTATGATTTGGAATGATATCGACTTAATGTGTATATACAAGTTCAAATATTCTCAAAAGTGTTCTCTCAACAACCCTTATGCACCAGTTTGGAGCAACAAGGTACACAGTCAGAAGAAGGCCTAAACAAGTTTCAGAGAGAAGAAATGCAAAGAAAGAATCAACACTGAGAAATGTGCAACGCTTTGCCATTGATGTCAAAGGGGGAGGAAAAGCAAGAAATAGAAGAAAAAGTCTTCTAAAAGAAGCTAGACAGAGGAAGATTTGGAGGAAGAATTGGATTATCGGTGGATGCGTTGCCATCAATGCCAAAGGGGGAGACTGTTGGAAATGTTGTCATTGATGGCAAAGGAGCACAAAGGAGCAACACCTGAACCAGCAATAAGGCAAAGGAGATGACAAATGAGGAGCACTTGAAACATCAACCAAGGAGCAGAGAAAGCATAAGAAGAGGTAGCAAGGAAGCAAAAGAAGCAAATGAGCGAGTGACGAACGGCGGACGAGAGAAGCTGGACGGGTGTAATTCGAATTCGCCCAACCGGAGGACAAATATATAATATTAGGGAGATCGCACCTCCAACACGTCGTTATACATTTAATATAACACAAATTTTATTAAGGAATCATAACTCATGAGCGACAGTATATATATATATATATATATATATATATATATATATATATATATATATATATACAAAACGTATTCTAGGAATCGCATAACCCATTGGAAAAGTATACATATATATCAGTTATATAAGTGAAGCGCTTTATTATAAGAACCAAGCTTTATACGGTGGGACCCCTCCCCAATCGCAATCGGAGAAAAGGTTCAATTGGCGGATTTTTGTGATGTGCTCCGATCAAAGGCCGGACCCGATTGAGTTATATGCCACAGTTTATTGCTAATCGCATCCGAGTTCCCAATCGCAATCGAAACCTTCCGATTGATCGCACGTCTTTTGTAATATGTTGCGATTGAAGTGACGGACCCGATGGCATTATACGATGGAGTTAATAGGTTCAATCACGTCCGGGATCTTAATCGCAATCGAAACTTTCCGATTGATCGCACGACTTTTGTAATATGCTGCGATTGAAGTGGCGGACCCGATCCTGTTATATGTGGGAGTTAATATGTGAAAATCGCATCTGTGTTCTGATTGCAATCGGAACTTTTCTGTTGTGTGCCCTGATTGCATTTGTTCATAGTTCGGACCCGATTGCGCTATGAGCCATGTTTTATGTGGTCATCGCATCCGTTTGATCAATCGCAATCACAAGTTTTGTTTGACACCACCGATCCGCCGACGGTGATGTGGGCCCAAGGTCAAAGAATGAAATTTGATTCAAAGCTTTATTGAAATATTACTTGGCAGATAAAAGAATACCTTTGGGACATTTCGTGTATAGAAGAACGAAGATTGGATTGGCTCAAATTTTAAAATGAATACCATTAGTAATTTAATGGTTTTGACCCATGGTTTCAATGAGGGCGTAAACTATATAAAGTGATGAGAATTGTGAAGAAGTGTGGAGGGTGATTTGTAACATAATACAATTGTGATATATGTATGTTCCAGCCTGCGGAACTCGCCACATCAACAAGACACTCGTGGCATGAAAAGGGTTGGAATTGCCCTGATTTAAAAGACAACAATTACATTTTATAGATTTAAAGGCTCAGTTACATGTATGCAGCAATTACACCCCCACAGAGGATATAAAAGAAAATAGAGCTGAAAGAAGATAAAACACAGTCACAGAAAAGACAATGACGACCAAAGAAAAGACAAATGCGTAGCGATTCAAAAGACTAAATGAGTTGAGCTGGAGTTCACATTGTAATTCGAATGTAAATGTTTTAATTGTTTTATTGTTTGTGATGCACTGGCAAGTCTCCGGAGGAAAAACAAAATTCCCACTGTAATGCTAAAGTGATACCTACAGTTATATTTTCTGAATAAGCAGATAAAAGGAGTGAGAAGGGAGAAGGCAAAGAGACATGACTGTCCATTTCGAATTCCAAGTAGAATAAAAACAGTCATGTAAGGAAATCTATAAATAATATCATCTTGATATGCAAAAATCAGGAGAGAGAGAAAATATAGAGAATGCTGAATATAGAAGAATAAAGCAAAGAAGATTAAGAGAAGAAGAGAAGATACAGAACAGAGCTGATATCTGGAGTAAATCAGCAAACATTCAGTTTGATAAATTGAGGAAGTTGAAGCTTCCCTATCGAGTTGTAGCTTGATAGCTATCAGTTGTAGCCGACTGAGGTTGGAGCCTTCTGTAGGTTGGTGCCTGCAGAAAATTGAAGGGAGTTGGTGCTTCCTTGCAAGTTGTAGCTTGCAGAATTGAGGTAGGAGCCTCTTGTAGGTTGGTGCCTGCAGAAAAACAGTGGTGAGAGGGAGTTGGAGCTTGCCTTTGTATCACAACAATAATAAGATGTGGTTTTCTCCCTTTATGGTTTTCCACTTATATCTGGTGTCTCTGTGCATGATGTTTATGTGTTGATCTGATTTATATCATCTGCTTAACACCTGCTGCTCTCATATTAAGTCAGTTGTTCTATTATATCAATACTTGCTGCTCATATTCTAAGATTACTTACATTTTAAGCTGGACATGAAATGAAGATGTATGTTTGTTGAATAAAGGGTTTAAAAACTCAAAACTGTGTTAAACTGATTCACCCCCCCCCCTCTCAGTTTAACTAAGATTTCAACAAGGTCTTAGGGTTAAAGGCGCTTAAAGCCTATCTGATAAAAAGGTCGGAATTAGGCCAAAAGAGGGTTTTTAAGGTCCTTTTTTAGTGTTCCAATAAGTATAAAAAGGGTTTTAAGCCATTATAAAGGGATTTTATAAGGCTTAAAGGGGTTTTTATGGGAAATGAGGTTAAATGAGGGAGAAAAGGGCATTTCTAGAGGGATGAGATGATGAGTTAGGATAAGTGAAAATGAGTCAAAAATGGGTGAAATGGGGCTTATGAAATAAACTGATGGAGAATGGCTTGGAAGCAGTTTTATTTGTATGTTGGCAGGATAAGTTAGAAAGGATTTTATGAAGAATTCAGCGGAGTGTTTATTTAGAAAATAATGAACACAGTGAGGTTTCAAGAACTCACAGTTTTTTCACAAAAATTGTTTCTTGAAAACTGAGAGATTAATTTAGCCATCATGAGATATAACAAAAATTATAGATGGATAACACTAAGAAAAATGTACAACCAAAATATGTTTTATAAGAGCCATTATGATATAAGATGATGATGTCAACCATGGGGGCTGATTCACCATTTTTGGGGTAAAAAAGTTCAAAGATTAAAAAATAATAAAATAATAAAACTTTTTTTTCAACATGTATCTTCAACTTATCTCCCTAAGGTTTGCTCAAATGTCAAGCACGAGTACACGTTGGATGAAAAATTTAATTCTGCATCTGAGGAGTACCCATGTTCCATACTTTTGATGGACCCTACTACATGAAAAATGAGAAATACATGAAAAACATGATTGCAATCACATTTTTCATGTATTTGTCATTTTTCGTGTAGTAGGGTCTATCAAAAGTATGCAACATGGGTACTCCTTGGATGAGTAATCAAATTATGCATCCAACGAGTGTTCCCACTAGAAATTTGAGTAAACCCATAGTGATATAAGTTGAAAATATGTGTTGAAAAAAGTAGTTTTGTATTTTTCCCCTCTAAAATTTGATGATGCAATCTATTCTTATTTTATTATTTCCACTATTATTTTATAATTTGTTTAGGAGGCCTGTTTTAGACCTCAATATTCCCTGATGCTTAGTGATGGTATATATTTTCATTGAACATTTTTACAGGTTTTAGAACGTTGTCTCCAATCCAATCCTTGGAATGATAAAGCACTTCACTCTTTAGAAAAAAAAAATCTTGGACTTCGCACTATAGCGAGCAATCTATTACGCATCATTTTTTCACCATGAAATTTTACTATCATTATGGTTCTATCACCATCCATATCATATTCCCTTAGAGGTAAAAAATACTCATGTTCCTGAACCAAGTCTTGGAAACTGGAGAAAAGCTCTTTAAAACCTTTAAAAGATTACCTGCGTGCTTTTTGTGACCATTACCTGCGCATGTGCTAATACATATTTTATTAGCTGTGGCGAGCGCCATTTTGATCACCACTAAAACCTGCACACCCCCCGTAAAAATGAAGTAAATATAAAAAGGTAACTTCTATAAGCCTAATTGGTTGAATATTCTGCTAACTGGAAGCCTCTAGAGTCACGCCAGTTCAAGATTTATCCCTCTACTCATGGAGCTTATCCCTTGGCCAAAGGAACCCAAATCCCTTAATGTGAGGAACTCATCCCTCTCTTAATGCATCTAAAAATACCTCAATCTCTCTATAAATCAAGCTGAAGTTTCAAGTTGAAGGGTAGATACTGACTTGTATAGATTCTAAGCTGGAGAGAGTTCATAAAGTTCATAAATTTTGAACTAGTCAGTTGATTTTTGCACATTGAATATTACACCATTGTGTACATGACTCCTTGTTGGTCATTCTATAGAGGAAGGCTTATCAAACTAAAGGAAATGATTGTGCAGACACATGGGAGAAATCTGTACAAAATCAAGGCTCAGGTTGTAAGATTGCTCTTTTTAATTTCTGATAATACATATGGATCTCTTTTTCTCATTGTCTTTCTTCCGAATTCATGGAAATGATATCAATACTTAGACTCCTTTACCACTAAGTTAAAATATTATTTATTATTATTATATGTTGTATGTGCTTTTATCTTTTGCATTGTTTCTGATTACAAGTTCTTCAGAGCATTGAATAATTTCTTTGGAGAGAAAGGAAAAATGCTACATCGAACGTCTTAGTTGAAAGGTAGGAGCATAACCTACTTATTTCAAGGTTGTAATAATCTAAAATACAAATCGTTTAGAGAAAGAGGCATTCAATGGATCTTTGTTTCTAGTTACTTGTTCGAGTAATAGGGAGATCGCTTTTTCCCGCAAGAGGGATTAATCCACAAAAAAAACTAAAGATTTGTTTTTGGCACCTTACATTTTCTTTATTCCTATTCTAAAATCCCAATTCTTTGCATCCCTTTTTATTTTTCAGAAAATAAAAATGTAGATGGAATTCTGCAGCTCAGATATGATAGGAAATTTTGACCGAAGCAGTTGAAGAATACACTGAAGAATATCTAAAGACAATACAAAGAGAAACAATTGAATGTTAGCAACCTCAAAATTTAAGGTATGAAAATGCCAAATTTTATTTAATAATAAGGATGAAAACATTGACATATGAATTAGATGATAATTTTATACCACCAACTCGAAAACATTATTAAAAGAGATGATCATGTCAAATCGAAATTAAATCTCACACTCCACCACTTAACCCTCACCATTTACACGACCTGTCCAACATAAAAACTCCATTTCGTTGGTGAAATAATCCAACTCATACTCTAACAGTTAGTTTTCATTAAACCTCACCCACACTCTCGATAATTCTGAAGCTTCATTCATTCATTCACCCTAACATATCATCCATTTAGTAGCATAAGTCACTCATGCTCCTAACTCATAATGAAACCCTCATTCTACCCTGTCAAAGAGGTAGTATTAAGTTAAAGCTTCTTGGTAGCCATGGGAGTAATTGTGAGGAAAAAAACCGAAGAGAAAAAATTTATGGAGGGTTACCCACAGATAAAATAAATGTTACAGAGAGCAGAGTGGCTCAGTTTTGTGGAAAATTTTGAAGGGTTTCATAAGCAGGTTACGAAAGCCTTTGCTAGAGATTTTAATGGAGTGGAGGTCGAAATATGAGATATCAAGTTTGCAATAACAGATTATTTTATAGATGAAGCCACCAAACTACCAAATATGGGAGAAATATGGTTTAAAAATAGAGGGATTGAAGGTGAAGGATGGAAATTTTTTCTAAAAAACCCAGGTATGGATACTAACATATTTAAGAAAGGGGTCCCTAACACAAATCTTAAAGTAAAATTGAGGAATTTTTTATTGATAATCCAGAAAATTTTCACATGTGAGGGAAGGTTCGGATTCATGTTCCTTTACCATGCTAGGTTGTTAATGAATTTTCTTGAAGATAGTGAAATAAATCTTCCATGCTTTTTAATGCATAGCTTGAACAAAATGGTAGGAACTGTTCAAAAGAAAATTCAATTTATAGACAATACAATGTATCATCATGGGTTAATAAAAAATCTCATAGAATTTCACCTTAAAATCTTGGGGGACACTTGGAAAAATTTCCTAATTCAAAACCATTTCCAAGAAAGAGGCCAAGAAAAACCTATTTGTAGCAAGGAAAAAAGAGGAAGAAAAATAAAAGTTGAAAATCTTTTTGAAAATGAACAACCATATTGGGAACAGTCAGAGGATGAAATCCCCATTGCAGAAAGTTTGGGAAAATTTAAGAAGAAAATTGATAAAAATAAGGAGGATAACATAAAAGGGAAGGATAAATCCATAAATGCAGAAGAGCTTAAGATAAGGAAAAATAAGGCCAAAATTCAAAATCCTCCTCGACCAGCATGAAGAAGCTCTAGACTCAGTAAGAAAACAAAAGAACCACCTTCAAAAGAAATATAATTTGTTGATTTAGAAGAGGATATTAAGGTTCCATCACCCACTCAGAGTCCAGGTCAAAGAACTCTAGAGATTGACCCAGTGCAGCAGCAAATTTATGATTATATTGAGTCCTTGGAGAAAAGAGATGCAGGAAAGACATCATTTTTTGAAGACTAGCCTCATAGTCCACAAGAACCTCTTTTGAATACTCTAAAACAAGATATATTTGAACTAGAGACACTAAAAAAGCATATTAAATAGGAACATGAAGCCTTGAAGTTGCAGAACTAGATTGAGAAAACCATAAATGAAAATACTCTTTTACATTTTGGTTTATGGTTCAAGAAGAACAAAAAGATAAAGAAGAAGAATAAACAACTAGAAAGGAAGGTCATAAACCTTAAATATAAAATCCTAATGAGACATCCAAGGGTAGTTGTAACCACAAGGAAGGAAATGAATATGAAATTAGATGTTTTAGTAGAGGTCTGAGGGCAGATACAGTAACATGATAAAGACTCACAATTTTGTGTTTTTGCATGAGGACATGCAATGGTCTCCTTGTGGGGGAATGTGGAGCCTTAAGATGGCCTCAATTTTGAGACTCATTTTCATTATCTTTCCTTCTTTTTGACAACACCATAATCTCAAACAAGTGTGAATTTCACATTTTCACTTGGTAAGGTATCCTTGTAATATCCCAAAATCGGGACTGCTAGCAAGGCATGCCTGAAAAACACATTTTTCAAGAATGGATGCTACAGCACTTGAAATCACCCCTTGGATCCCTTAGATATGATAATCTAAGACCCAAATTCAATAGGAGATCAGAAACAAATCAAACTAGGTGGGTTAAACAGACCTCCCACACCTAGTAAGGCTTGAAAACTGCCCAAAGAAGGGACTGCAGCAATACAAAAGAACACTGCCTAGAAAATAACGCAGTTTTAGATCGCAGTAGCAAGAGACCAATATGATAGCTCAAAAATATCTTATACAATGGTAAATCAGATTTACAATGTGGCCCAATCAATGTACAAGAGAAATATGGAGACTTTTATGAAGAAAAACCCTTTAAAAGAGGCGTTGCAACAATATATTTCACTGCAAAGCCTTGAAAACATTATTTCTATGAGTAAATAGTAGTTTTAGGTTAAAAATTAGATCTAGGAAAGATTTTTTTACAAAATATTAGATCTATATCAGATCTGTACACTAGATTGTCTCTATTTTACATACCCCTTGGGGTTTTCAGGAATCCATGAAGCACGAAGAGTAGATCTGAGATCTACTACAGCAGATCTATAGAATGATTCAGAAATTCTGAAGTAATTACATCAATTAATATATCAAATATGAAACATAAATGGATTAGAAGGCTAATCCATGGATCACCACAGTGTAAGGAAGGCTCCTTTACACCAGAGATATCTCCTCCAAATAGTTGCCAAACACCCTGCAAATTCTCACATGAAAATAACGCAATCCAGGGAGACAAACTGTGTTGTAGTATTGATGTAGAGTTTGGCCTGATGCCAAGATGTAGATCTAAAAATCCAATCATCTAATACACTCTTGCCAATGGGATAGAAGGCTTTCCCACTAAAAAGAGGCACTAATATGGCATAGATTTGAATAGATCTAGCCTCCACTTGCTACTGCTTACAAGGAAAACCAAACCCTCAACAGGATATGAGTTGTAGTTGGAAGAAGAGGTAGGCCAAATGCCTGATAGTGGTCAAGAAATGCAAGACTCCTCCAAGAGCTGCTATAGGAAGGAGGTGGGATTCCAGCTTAGGAACACCCAAGTGCTAAGAAGCACTATTCTCAGCTAAACAACTAGAGAATGAGAAGTGTCTAAATAGACAAATCCTTTTAATACAATATGTTCAAAAACCCTTCTCATGATGTCCTCCTCCTCCTTAAATAATATGGAATCCTTGCCAAACCCTAAACCATCTCAATGATTTAGCTGCATTCACATGATGAGCCTCCAACTAAAACTGCATTGTGCATCTAGGTGGTTCAATGCATCTAGACAACGTTTTTGAATTGGTCTAGTTGACCCAGTCAAATGACTTAATCCCTTTCACACATAAGGGTGTTTTTCTAAGGCAGCCCAAATTTAGCCTTGTTCACATGGGCATTGATTTATTTTGATGTTTTAGGAGTTTAATTTATCCTCCTTTACAATTTTATTCTTGCAACAAGAAAATGAAAACAAAATAGTATATTCCTATTAGCCTAGGCTAATTAGGAATATTACAGTCCTCCCCTCCAAAATGTTGCTTGTCCTCAAGCAACTGATAAGGTGAGTGCTGCAACTCATCTCCTCCTCCATTGGTGACAAAAGAAAAGAATAAGCTTCTCTCATAAGCTAAGTGATCACCAAACCATCCCTCCATGACTTGCTCCACCAAAGTTCTCATGAGATACAAATAGTTCATCTCATAAGAAGACAATAGATCATAGGAAACAAACATGGTTTGTCCATTTTTCTCCCTGAAATATGAGGCATAAAGTACATGGGGAGTAGCCATTCTATATGGCTCATGCATTCCTTCCCTCATTCCTCCATACATCCCTATGAAAAGTACAAGTACATCATCCAGATAGGGAATCAAAGCAATGTACATACAAACAGAAATTTCTACATATGGAGGCGGGTCATAGTTCCACATGTGGAACCAGCGCAGAACATCTCCTGTTTGCATTAGATCTAGATATGGTAATTGGTTTTCCCACCACTTACTTGCTGCCCAAGTCATATCACTATTGCAGAAAATGTGAGATATATTTGGTGCCTTTGGAAAGCACCCATCATGAAAATAAATCTCCCTTTGCACATTAAGGGAGTGGCCAAATTTAGAATTTTTAGTGGCCCAAAAATTTCCATAATATCTACATGATATATCACTCCCTTTAGGAGTCATGGCCTACATAAACATGGTAAAATAATGTGATAAATCAAAAAATGAAACTTGCTTTACTTGATCAGATTCTTTACCATCAAAGTTAATCATACACATGGAGTTGTGCATGGACATTTCTCCTCTTTCAAAAGAAGGGAGAGATGGATGAAATGACTCTTTCATAGAGTCCCTTGGCTGCCCTAATTCCACATAGCTCATGCACTCTTGAAAGTGTTGATGTAGTTCCTCTTTCAAGCCTTCCCAATCAAAGCTCCTCATGATTAGAGTGTAGATATTCATTAACTGCATATGGTTGAAAAATAACTCTTTGTGTGCTCCTTGTAGTATCTTCTACTTGAGCTTGGAAGATCTGGAAAAGAAGACTCTACCATGATGATAGATGACCCCTCCTTGGACTAAGTAGCCATCTTCTTGCAGCATGTCATCAAGTACCATACATGTGTGAAGATCTTTGGAATACTCTACAAGAAGTTGAGATTTCCAATACAGATCTACACTGCTCAACAATGAAAGTGCTGACGATACATCCACATGAATGTCTGTTATATTGCTGATCTTCTCCTTGGCATCCCCCATGCCAAAGGTGTGTGTTGGAAGGTTGATCCTTCCATTCTTCTCCTCCCATAGTGTAGATCCAGATATGAGAGTGGGTGGTGATGATAAGGGAACAAGATCTCCCTTCTTCTTGAGCTTACCCAAGCCTCCCAGCACTGTAGCCTTGTCTTCTAATGCTCCAATCCTTCTTGGACTCGTGAGTGGAGCATCAAGATGTGGGACACCTTTCAACAAATCTAAATCAGGTGGTCTCCCAGGTGGTTTTCCACAAGACAATGATGTCTCATGGCTCATTCTCCCATGGTTATCAGATGGGATCAACATCCCCTTGCTTCCATAGTGAAAGTTCACCTCTGATTTTTGTGTGGAAGTCTTATGAAACTTGGAGACCCCTCTTAGTGGGTTTAGAGTGCCTCTGATTGGAGCATTTTCCCCATATTCTGATAGTGGATCAGCCATGTGATCCCTCCTTTGTTTTGTCTCATTGTCTTTTAGCAAAGACAAATGCTGCTCATGTCCTCCATATGAAAGATCCTTAGGAATCCCTTGCAAAGGTGCAAGAACCCCTCTAGTGGAAGCCATTGCTTCATCTCCATATCCAAATGAAAATAGATCTCCTCCTGCTATCACAGTGCTGGAGGATCTCCTCTTATCTTTCTCTCCCTTCTCCTCATCATTGGAGAGTGCTTCATCATTAAGAGATCATTTTTTGTGATCTCTTATTAAAGAAGGAATCCTCATGTCTTCTCTATGAGAAAAGTGACCTTACTGAAGTGGGGCTTTTGCCTTTGGAAAATCATGTAGCAAATCATCAACCCCTTCAACAATGTTCAGGAATGGAGTTGGCTTTATGGATCCTTCCAACTCATGCAAGGTTTCAAATTCCTTTGTCTTGATTCGTTCTCCCCAACAAGTCTCAGAATGTCTTACATCAAATCTTGTCACTAGTTCCCTAGTGAACCTTGCATAAGAAGAGATATTTATCCATTTCAAGGAAGAGGACTCAAATAGCCACCAGGCATAATCCTTCCCTTGAAGATGTAGCACTGCTACTCTCAAGGCTTCTTCTTGTGACACTTGATGTAGCTGAAAGTATGTGTCAAGCTTCCTTACCCAAGACTTGGCTGAGTCTTTAGGTGATCCATCAAAATTAGGTAAAGAGAATCTACCCCAAGTGTGTTGCATCCACCCTTTCCTTCTACTGTAGCTGCTGGATCTTTCTTCTTTGAGTTGACAGAACTCTAGGAAACTGAGATGCATTTTGAATATCTCTGATTGAGATTCATATTCTTGGAGATAATCACCAAGAGATTCCTCCTTTGGTGTTCCTCCTTCCTTTGACAAGAAAGCAGGCATGCTCCAACACTGCAGATCATGTTGTGTGGTTGAATGCTCACACACATAAGAATTAATGGGGATTTTTGGATGTAATAACCCTCCTGAGGGATCTGCATGTCTCTCCCTCTTCATTCCCTGGATTTCTTCTTTTAGTACATACATAGCTTGAGAAAGAATTTTTGAAAACTCCTCTCTGCAAACTTCCAGATAGAGGGTTTGGACCCTTTACTTTTGCGTCTTTAGTGTAACCACACTTATTCATTAGTATTTTATTTCCATGAAAAGACATATTGGCTCTTCAATAAGAAAATCATAGGTTGTGCCAAGATAGTTGCTTCGATACCACTATAATATCCCAAAATCGGGACTGCTAGCAAGGCATGCCTAAAAAACGCATTTTTCAGGAATGGACGCTACAACACTTGAAATCAGCCCTTTGATCCCTTATATATGATAATATAAGACCAAAATCCAAGAGTATATCAGAAACAAATCAAACTAGGTGGGTTAGACAGACCTCCCACACCTAGTAAGGCTTGAAAACTGCACAAAGAAGGGACTGCAGCAATACAAAAGAACACTGCCCAGAAAATAACCTAGTTTTACATAGAAATATCAAGGGAACAATATGATAGCTCAAAAATATCTTATACAATGGAAAATCAGATTTACAATGTGGCCCAATCAATGTACAAGAGAAAGATGGAGACTTTTATGAAGAAAAACCCTCTAAAAGAGGTGTTGCAACAATATATTTCACTGCAAAGCATTGACAACGTTTTTTTTTTTCTGAAGTTGGACTAATTATATTAAGTAAAAATATGATACAAGATGGTGTTACAATCAAGAGAGACAAAAAACCGGCAACCGGTAATGATAGGACTATCAACCTCGGTTCCGGAGGAGAAAAACAAGCTAAGTACTACAACCAAAGACTGGAAAGCTTAAATACTGATCTCTACCCAGAATGGGTAGAGGTCTCAACACGAAGCTTTTTCCCTTTCATGTTTTTAACTTTGACCCATCCATCCAGGGGCGAATGAGCAATAATAACTTGAAGACTGGGGTTAACCGAGGGGGGCCCCTCCTTTTCTGAGTCAGAGGAGGAGGTCAAATGAGCACGTTTTTGGGCGATGGCTATGTCGGAGAACTGAGCCGGTCCATCGTTGGAAGGAACCCCAGCTGGAGGGGCATGATCCAAATCTGCATCGCTGGCTTCATCTTCAGAGCAAGAGGATTCAGAATCCACGGCAACAGGTGGAGAGCAAGGAGCCCATCGTTTGGATTTGTGCTTGGAGAGGTTCTCCTTTTTCTTTTTTACCGGAAGAGAAGGGCAGGTGGACTGCAGATGCCCTGTTTGGTGGCAGTGGCGACAGCGGAAGGCTGTATTTTCGTAGTCCAAAGTTTGGGTCCAGACAAAGTCGTTCATTTTGAGAATGATTTGGTCTGGAAGACCCTTGCTTAAGTCCACCTCCACACATATTCTGGCATATGTGTATAGACCTACTCTTTCCCTCCTGTAATCTCCCGTTATGAAATTTCCCAAGGTGTTGCCTATAGTTTTGTAGACTGCAACATGCCATAAGTGGAAAGGTAGGTTTGGAAGTCTGATCCATACCGGTGTCCTGGTGACGACTGCTTTTGCCGGATCAAAATCTGGAAACCAAGGCGTTAAGAAGAGCCCTGCAGTTCCCATGAACCAAGGGCCTTCTTCTAAAGCCTTTTCATAATGCTTACTATCATCAAAAAGAACAATGAAATATCCTCTTGAACAGAAGCTGACCTTACAGTGATGTGTCCAGTTTGCATGAACCCATTCATAAAGATCCTGGGATCGCGGCCACAGTCCGTTGAATCTGCAAATGAAAGCTCTTTCTGCATATTCCTGAAGATGATTTACAGGATCTGCATGGGAAATTTCGACAGAGGGAACTTCCTTTGTTTTGTTAACCAAAAAAGGCTTGGATTTAAGGGCTTCCGAGGGTTTTGGGATCTCGGAATGAACTGCATCCCTGTAAGAAAAGGGAGGAGCGGAGGACGACTGTCCCGCTGCACCCCCTCTCAAACGTAGAGTTAAAACCAAAGAGCTGTTCCTGTTAATGCTGTAATAAGAGATGGGTAGAAGATCATCCAGTTGTTTCCCTTGAAAGATAAGTCTCAGAAGGACAGAAGGGATTCCAAACCGCCGTTCAAGAGCCAGATTAAGATCCAGCACCAAATCTTCGGAACAGACCCATTGCAGGATGGTTTTGCCTGTTGGGTGAGAGATTTGGATCTGAAAAGAATCAAACAGGTTCCTTGACCCAGCGTCAGGATTGCTTGTGCTACTGAGAGCAAGTCTGCCATGTCTTTGATGGGAAGGAACTTTCCCCGTCAAGAAGAAACTGTCATTGCTGGGCAGAACCGAGGCAGAGCACTGGGGAGCAGGGTGAATGAAAAGCCAGTTGGTTATCTCCTGCCTGAAAACACAATCTCTGCAAGTATTAAGATGTTGTAGCTGCCGTCTTTTTAATCCTGCAAGATGCATCTGCCAAGTCAGATCTGCAGAGCAGGACCTGAGCGGAACCGATGATGCAGGACTGAGGACCTTCGAGGTCCAGAGCGGCATGAGAGCCTTCGAAATAGGGTGAGCAGTGGCTGGTAACTTAGCTGGGCGAGGAACCGTTAATTCCCAACTTCCAGCCCAGGTACCACTCGTATTTCTACCATCAAGACAGCTCTCAGCGCCAGAGCCCCAATGGTAAGCATGAAGAAGAGGGAGACGCAAGCAGAGAGGTAGGGTGCTCGGCCCCTCGTCGCCCACTGACCCACAACTGATATTCAATGAATGAAGACTCGTAATGACAGCCATTAAGGCCCCAAGCCCGCAGGGCCATTCGGCCTTCTCAATAAACCTGCCGTCCAGGGGCACCAAACAATCGTTTGGTGCTGAAAAAGCGAAAACAAAAACAAAAATTACCAGGTGTGGGTGCGCTAGAACAAGAACGGGCCAAGATTCATGCCCAAAGCAGGCGGGGGAAGGATGGGGGTCTCTGTTGGAGGGCGCCGACAAAACCAGATCCCAAGCTCCGCAAAAAACCAGAGCATGTCCTAAGTTCGGATGCAGCCCACTCATGGAATCCAAAGTCATGAAAACAGAAGAACCAAACCCTTCCAAAGCGCAACCAGGAGAATCCGCCGCCGCGCGGCCAAAAGGCCCCAACCTGCAAAACCTGCAAAACCTAGCTCTTCCGCTCTCCATAAGCGCTCGTTTTTTCTTGTTTTTCGCAAAGCATTGACAACATTATTTATATGAGTAAACAACATTTGTAGGTTAAAACTCAGATCTAGGATAGATATGTGTACAAAATATTAGATCTATATCAGATCTGTACACTAGATTGTAACTATTTTACATACCCCTTGGGGTTTTCAGCAATCCATGAAGCACAAAGAGTAGATCTGAGATCTACTGCAGTGGATCTACAGAATGATTTAGAAATTCTGAACTAATTACATCAATGAATAGATCAGATCTGAAACATACATGTATTATATGGCTAATCCATGGATCACCGCAGTGTAAGGAAGGCTCCTTTACACCAGAGATCTCTCCTCCAAATAGCTACCAAACACCCTGCAACTTCTCACTTGCAAATAATGCAGTCCAGGGAGATAAACTACACTATAGGCTTGATGTAGAGTTTTTCCTGATGCCAATATGTAGATCTGAAGCTCCAATCAGCTAATACACTCTTTCTAATGGGATATAAGGCTTTCCCACTAAAAAGAGGCACTAGTATGGCCTAGATATGAATAGATCTAGCCTCCACTTATTGCTGCTTATAAGGACAACCAAACCCTCAACAGGATATGAGTCATAGTTGGAAGAAGAGCTTGGAAAAATGCCTGATAGTGGTCAAGAAATGCAAGACTCCTCCAAGAGCTGCTCTAGGAAGGAGGTGGGAATCCCGCTCAAGAACATCCAAGTGCTAAGCAGCACCATTCTCAACTAAATAGCTAGAGAATGAGAAGTGCCTAAACATACAAATCATTTCAATGCAATATGTTCAACAACCCTTCTCATGCTGTCTTCCTCCTCCTTAAATAATATGGAATCCTTGCCAAACCCTAAACCATCTCAATAATTTAGCTGCATTCACATGATGAGCCTCCAACTAAAATTGCGTTGTGCATCTAGGTGGTTCAATGCATCTAGACAGTGCTATTGAATTGGTCCATTTGACCCAATCAAATGACTTAATCCCTTTCACACATAAGGGTGTTTTGCTAAGGTAGCCCAAATTTAGCCTTGTTCACGTGGGCATTAATTTATTTTGTTGTTTTACGAGTTTAATTTATCCTCCTTTACAATTTTATTTTTGCGACAAGAAAATGAAAACAAAATAGTATATTCCTATTAGCTTGGGCTAATTAGGAATATTACAATCCTAATGATCTGTTTTTCATATTTTCTATTGTTCCCTATGTTGGTATCTCGTGTTTTGACAGTTTGGAAAATCAAAAGACAAGGCAACATCAGAACCAATCTTTAGAGTTCCAGGATCTAGTCCTCCTGTTCTCAGAGAGGGATCTCTCAAATATTTGTTTGCAAAGGTTTATCTTGTTTGCTTTGATTATGGATTTTAGACTAGTTATTAAGTGTAGATGTTTGTTTGGTTGGGTTGAGTTGATACAGCAGAATATGAAAGGTCTAGGAAAGATAGACAGAAAGAGGAAATATCTGGTTCATTGGGCAATGGAGTCAAAATAAGGTCATGAAAAACTCTTCAAGGGATATGGGATATCAAAGGGAAAATCTAACTTGGCCACAGGATCCTTTGTTTTGGAATGAGATGGACATTAATGTTTTGGAAAGAGAAGCTTAATTCTCAACAAAGGGACCTTGAAAACATAACTTAACAATAAAGAGATATTTGATAGACAGGGCTAACCATAAATTCCACAAACATTCTTTAAGCAAATAATGACTTCAAGACAACTTTTAAAATGAAACCTAAGATTCGGGGAACTCCCTATTTCCTCAAAGATTTTATTTTAAAGAACTTAGAAAACATAAAAGATTCACTGATAGCTACATTCATAGAAGAGGGAACACCTAAATAACATCTATGCTTGCAACTATAAAGACCTTCAAAAAAATTGTTCAAGCAGGGGCAAAGGGTAAGATCAAAACCGACCTCTTTGATTAACTTAAGACAATGGTACTTCAAAGGGAGACTTCAATAACAACTTTCAAGTGATGGCAGATAAGCAGGGAGAACCATAAATCATGCTGAAACCAACTATTTGAGCTATTAAGGAAATAAACAAGCATGAAGACTAAAGAGAAGGTTTAAAGCATCTAAAATACTTCAGCAGAAGAAAACATAAAACAGTGAAGGGTGAACAGGTCTAAGGTGCTTCCAGGAGTCATTTCTTAGCCTAAAACTTTCAGCCTACTGTAGTAAGAGATTATGAAACATAATGAAAACAAGAGAAAACATTAAACAGTTAGAATACTTCACCAACAACCAAGCTCATGAATCCAATGATAGAGCCTTCTCAGGAACAGGGATGCAACAACATCATCAAGACATCCAAGACTTCAATTTGTTTTTCAACTTCAACAGACTTGTATATTTATTTCCGAGAGTTTCAATGTTACAACTTGTGATCAAACAACCAACAACCCCTCACTCATCTCTACTATGGTATATATAGAAAGATGAGGAGGTGAGATCTGAAAAAGATCTCAACTACAATTAATACAGGATTTAAATGGCCCATTGGCCCTTGGGATGCTCAATGAAGAAACAGAAGAGGTGTTCACCGTATTAATTGATTTACACTCATGATTTAAGCTGGGTAGGAGTATTTGTTGACCTTTGAGGCACAGGTAGTCCGAAGTAACTCCGCAGATATTCTTTGCATTGAAGGCCCTGGCGGAAGTGACTTCTTTGGCTGTGTCGAGGCAAAAATATGATCCTGATCAATAAATCCAGCTCCTGATTGAATCCTTTGAGGCATGGGTGGCACTGTGGTGGTTGAGGAATCAATTTCCCTCAGATATGGTGGTGGAGGCATTATGTCTGATAAACACTTTTAGGTTTTCCTTTTAAACTGTGTTTTAGGCTGGGAGATTAGGCTTTTGATGGCCATCTTAGCCATAATCCCTTCCAATATGTCCATTAAACTCCCGCTCTGATCCATTTCTGCTTTCTGATACTCTTTTTCTGGGTTTGTTCGATGTTTTCTAGGTTTGACAGGGGCATGCTGCAACGGCTCATGAAACCTTGTTGACAACATAGTTCTATACCCTGTGGTCGATCTCCTTTGTTAAATCGAAAGAAAGGGAGTCGTCACCCTCGTCCTTCGAATCTTCTTTAGACATGGTGAAAGAATTTTAAAACCTGCAAAATACAAACAAAATTATAAAATCCTGCGTTTATATGGGAAAATCTGCATCAGAGGGCGTGCGGGAGAAATGGGGCGATCGGAACTATTGATCGCGTTGTGATCAACGATCGGGAGCGATTTGGAAAGTCAGCGGAGGAAAAAGGTGGACTGAGTAATGGAATCAGGAAATTGAAGGTGGACCATTGATCTGCAGAGATCGACGGTGGAGACGGATTCTCAGTTGCGCCGAGGCCCGGCTAAACAGTATGCAGCTTGATTAAAGGGTGGGTGGCTTCAATGAATGACAGCCGTTGGATATGGGGGTCTCAATCTGACGGTTATCGTTGATTCCGCTGGGCGGCCTCCGTCCAACGGATAACGCGCGGGCGCAGAGTTTAAGCGGTAGTTTTCAAATAGTACAGAGGACGCGTGTCAAGAGGTGTGTGGAATCGCTGGGCCTCGGGCCAAAACAGCCTTTGCCCGAAGAGTGGTGCGGAATAAACCGTGGTTTTGGAAAACAGCGCGGGGAATGGTGGGGTCCACAGGGCAAGTAGTGCTATGCGCCATCCGATATGTGGAGCAGATCGATGGTCGAGATAAATTCATAAATTATTTGGGCGGAAAACCTTAGAAATTAATAAAAACTCGATTTTCATAGTCTACCAAGGTTTTTCGTGTTTTTGGGCGGAGGAATTTCTTTGGAAAGATAAGCGCCTGATGCTTAAAGCAGTTGGTTCTGGCGCTCAGTTATATGGATGGAGGGATGCTAGGAACTTGGCCCGTGGGGGCTCAAGTCTAATGTATAGGAAATATGCATTTCCTATGGTTTTTTAATGGGTTTTTCAAGGGAAATGAAGGTTCCAATAAGGCTAAGAAGGGGTCTTAGACCTTATGGAATGGATTCTGATGAGGGGGAACAGGGAGAAATATGAAATTGTGGGGTTTTCATGGGAAATGGAGGAATAGAAGAGGAGGTTATCTTTGAGGGGAAGGAAAGGAAAAAGGCGTTTAGCAACAGCACTTAGGCTTTAGGAATCAGCAGGATTTCTGAGTTCAGAATGGAAACAGTAGCGAATATTTAACCAAGGATAGAATATTTATCAAAAGTCTTCAAGTATCAACAATTTTAATCATGGAATTGTTTCTTGAAGGCTATCCAATCATTATTTAGCCACCATCTGATATGATAGAAATTTAAGGGTGGCTAACACCCTATTATTGGTATGAAATTTGTATTTAGCTACATAATTAATGCAATTCTACATATAAACTATGTTTCTGTAGCCACTGTCATGATTCAACAGGTTTTGAGGAATTAATGGAGCATGAAACATATTGGAAGTTGAAAAATTATCCAGTCATGGATCCTATCCTATCCATCTGTCCAAAATCAAGCAAGAAATCGCTGAGGAATGTGGTCAAAGGGATGGTCAACCAAGAGTTGCTACAAATGAGCAAGGAAGTCTGAGGCTTCACGATTTGCTCTACCACGTATAAAATCATGAAGCAATGAAATTCTCCTTTATGTTTATAATTTCAGATAGAATTTTCTTAGTCTTATAAGGCGTAAAAGCCTCAAAACATTTAACAACAATATTTTATAAATATCGGGCTGAGTAATTGTATAAACAATACGAATTATTGTGAGACTGTGATATCATTAAAACACTGTTTTTATTTCCTAACCAAATGAAGAAGCGTTTTGGAGTTCCAATGCGGATTTAGTAAAGATTAGATTCAAAGCCCTCTGTTGTGGAGGGCCCCTAAAACAGAGGAGGTTCTATTTCGTTTACGTTCTTTCATTTAGATGTTATTTCATAACTTAATTTTTATGCTTTTACTGTGTTTTGTAGCGTAGATACATGCTCTTTTTTTATTTCTATTTCCATTGTAATCATTTCCATATTTCTAAAGTGTATATGTTCAGGTTATCATTGTTATTTTATTAATTGTTATCACCATTTCCATAATGTCATTATGTTAAAGTAGATGATTTGTTTCTATCATTTGAATATATTTATTTCCTAGATGGTTAGAAATGCAGAGATAATTTACCATAAGAGCTTGTCACAAATTAGTTTTTGCATAGATTAGTTTATCAAGGGTTAGATTAGTTTCTTTTCACACAATAGTAGCTTATCATAGATTAGTTCTTGTGAGACATATTTGTATTAATAGAAGATTTCCTTTCTAGTTTTGAATCAATTATGTCTTATGAATTCAAATAAGTTTTACTTCATAATAGTGATTTTTTTTTAGCATAACAAATAAATAGTTTTAGTGATTCTTTAGTTTAAGTTTAATTGACATTAAAATCTCAAAAGATATAAAAATTAGAATTAATTTTTTGTTTTATAATTTTAGTTCTTCTCAAAATTGATCCTTAGCTACTAACAAGATTTTTAATCTCAATTCTTAGGACTTAGTTAAATTTGGATTTCGTTTACTTTTCATTCAAGGACATCCAAAATAAATAAAAATTCAAAAATAACCTTCACACATAAAATCTACAAAAGAAAATAAGTAAGAAAGGATTCTAGCATATATAGTGGACTTGCACTTCACAAGATTACCAACTTTGGTCGATAATTTATGATAGCAATTTAAGATAATTAAAATGACTAAAGAAGCCTCCCTAAAGGAGCACTTGAGTAGCATGATGTTTCAAATATTTTAACTTGGGGAAGTATGCAAAATCCACATTCCATGATTGGGACAACAAAGCACATACAGTCTTGGAAAGGATCCACTTTGATGTCTGTGGACCTTTCTTGACAGCCTCTACTGCGACACACAAATATTTTGTCATTATTATTGATGACTCCTCAAGGAATAATTGGATATTATTCATGCATAAGAAGGATAAGAAATTTTTTATTGAGAGCATTGGGAATAGTCTTGGTTAGTATATTAAGAAAGACATGGAAAGAATAGAAGAAAGAATTTGCACCTTTGCCCGGATCTGTGTCGAGGTAGACCTAAGCAAAGGATTACCGGAGAACATAATGTTGATATATCAGCAACAAAACTGGTTGCAACCTTTAGATTATCATAATACTGCGTTCAGATGCAGCAATTTTAGGATGATATGACATCTACAAAATACATGCCCAGAAGCAAAGAAAACAAATAGCAGAAAGAATCAGAAAGGGAAGCAAAGGAAAGGCTAGAAGTTCCCCCCACCAGAGTTAGAGGAGGATGAGTTAGAAGAAGAAGAGGAACCAGCTCCTACGGGAAGTAAACATCCTACTTAGGAACCATAAGTACAACAAAAGGACAAAAAAACACCCATGGATCCACAATTTCAGTTGATTCAAATAGAAAGGAACACCAATGATATGGGTAGTGGAGGGATCAAACGACACCACCCATCAGAAACATCAGATTCAAACAAGGATACAAGGACACAAACAACAGAAAATTAGATTATCCTTTCCACTTGTGTGCCATCTTAGGGGGAGTGGTGCAAGGTTGAGAAGAAGAAAGGGAGAAAAACCTGACTTGTGGGACATTTCCCCATAATCTAGAGGCTGACATTTTTTTCCTGTTTTCTTTCTCTCTACTGCTTTATTTTTTCTTTTTATTCTGAATGCAATGTAGCCTCGCTAGGATGCATTGTGTGCTAGAGCACATGAGCCCAATGGGAAAATTTTGAAATGCTTAAATGCATATGCTACTTGTAACTTTTCATTTTCTTAATAAAAAGTTGCTGATTTTTTTCTGTGGAAAAAGAAGGATAAGACATTTTCCAATTTTATAGAATTCAAGGCACTGGTTGAGAAGGAGACTGAAAATAAGGTGAAGGGTCTCAGGAGTGATAATGGAGGTGAGTATGTTTCGAATGAATTTCAGAATTTATATGTGAAAGAAGGCATTTGAAGAGAGCTAACAACACCCCACAAATGACAACGGAATGGGGTAGCTGAGAGAAAGAACTTAAGCATTTTGGGAGCTATGAGGGCAATGTTACATGGTCAAGGCCTACCAATAAATTTTTATGTACAAGCATGTAACAAAATAGCCTACTTGTAGAACTGGTGTCCTCATCGATTTCTTAGTATGATTACACTGGAGGAGGCTTTCTTGGGGAGAAATTCGGATGTGTCGCACTACAGGATTTTCAGAGCCTCGATTTACTGCCATGTCTCCAAATATTGTAGAAACAAGCTTGAGCCAACAAAAAAGTTAATATATATTGTGGGTTAAATAGAAACTCCATACAACTACCATGTGTACTTACCTTTCCTCATAATGAAATTTGTGCGAAGGGATGTAAAATTTGATGAGGAGAAAGTGATGTAGTTCTCCCTTGAGAGGGAGATTTAGATCCCACCAAAAGAGGAGATTTTAGCTCTAATGGAGGAGCCTCAGGAATTTGTGGAGCAACTAAAAATTGAGGAGTAGAGAGTGGATACATCCACTCAAGAAGAACCATCCAGAGAAGGCAGAAAAATAGCCAGGGAAGTTGATAGACTTATGCAAGATGTGAGGGAGAATATGGGAGCTCCTTCAAATTTGCGCAGGAAAAGGAAGTCACCTGAGAGGTACTTTGGCTACATGGCTCTAACGACTGAGCTTGCAGATACTGAGGCATCCTCTTTCAAGGAATAATTAGAGAAAATTTTTGGGGTCAATGAAATGGTGGAAGAATATGAATCCATTGTAAAGAAAAGTGTTTGGGAAGTGGTACCAAGACCCACATATAAATCAGTTGTGATTTTGACATGGATCTTCAAGCTTAAGTGTGCATCAGAAAGAAGCATAGAGAAGTTAAAGGCTAAATTGTGGCCAAAGGTTTCTCTCAACTCGAGGGAATTGACTATGAGGAAACATTTTCTCCTATAGAAAGGTGTTCATCCATTAGATCAATTCTTACATTGGATGTGCAGATGGCATCGAAGATCCACCAGATGGATGTAAAAAAAACATCTCTCAATGGGGATATTAAGGAGGAGGTGTACATTGGAACAAGACAGTTTTGATACATTTGATCAGGAGTCTCATGTCTGTGGACTCAAGTGAGCTTGTATGGTCTCAAACAAGAACCTTGTGCTTGGTATGCCAGGATCAACAACTATCCCACTAGCTTAGGCTTCACCTAAAGTGAATTAGATGAAAACCTCTATCACATCTTGGTATAAGTTAAATTACTTTTATTGTCTTATATATTGATGACTTTATTTTAACTTGTGATCAGCAGATGATCATATCTTGCAAGGTGGACCTTGCAAGGTAATTTGAAATGAAAGACATGGGTCTCATGCAATACTTGCTCGAGTCATAAGTATGACAAGGAGATGGGGAACTATTTGTGTATTAAGGAAATTATGCCAACGAGATACTATAGATATTTCGCATGGAGAGACCTCTAGAGACCAACTGGAGGAAGGAGGATGCCACTTGAGGTGAAGATGTGGATGCTACTATTTATTGGTAGCTAGTGGGTTCATTGATGTATCTTGTGAACACACGACCATATATGAGCTATGTAGTCAAATATCTGAGCCAAGTTATGGTTAGGTCAACCAAATTGTATTGGAAGGAAACTAAGCATGTTTTATGGTACCTTAGTGGCACTACCAAGTTTGGATTATGGTACAAACAAATAGAGGGAGAAAATTTGTGTAGCTTCATAGATGCAGATTAGGTAGGGAGTCCATGAGACCGAAAGAGTACATCAGGTGGAATTTTCAGTGTTGGATTTGCATAAGATTCCTGGTACAATAGGAAGCAAAGATCTCAGGTGTTAAGCTTGGCATAAGCAGAATACATGGATGAAAATCAAGCAACATGTGAGGCATGAATGAGAAAGATAATTGTGGGACTATTTTGTCATATGATGGATCCAACTATGATATATTATGATAATGATAGTTGTATCAAGATCTCTGAGAATCTAGTGTTTCACGATCACTCCAAGCATATAGATATATAGTATCTCCATTTATGGGATTGTGTGCAAAGGTAGATAATGTTTCTACAATAAATTCTAACAGAGGAACAAGATTTTGAAATTTTGACAAAGGATTTTTCAATATGGAAGTTAGAGTTCCATGGGTGCAGGATAGGGGTCATTGATAATCCCTTTCTTACAAATAGGGGGTGTTGAAAATGCTACAAGAAAGTCTCAATTTGACTTTTCCTTGGTCAAATTGAGAAAATTCGAAGTTCCACATTAGAAAAATAGTTGTAGGGAGTTAACTGAGGTGAAATGGATCTTTTAACTCAGTTATCTAAGTACATTCTAGTTAGAGGGCTTGGAGTTCAATTAACCATGTGTGACTGCTAATTTCTAGCTATCAAGGTCAGTTACTTCAAGGTTTTTTTCCATTAAACAAGTTCTAACTATTGGAGGAACTAGTGGAAGGTTGGTTGTGAAATGGGACAACAATCTAACTCATTGATCATCCAATTAACTAATCAATCAGCCAAAAATATCTAATGCATGAAGAGAATTTGAGTTCCCTTGTTGTGGTGGATATTCCAAGGTAGTGTAACATCAATTCTAAATAAGTTTTCGGTGTACATGTGTTGCATGCAGTCAGATTATCAACCTTAGGAATTTTGTAATCAGTTAAAGGTAAATTCCTAAATAATAGGGTCATAATCCCTCAGGAATTGAGCAAGGAAATAGGGGCTCAAGATGAGGCATAAATTGACTAAGAGTGGGCTAGAGATTCTCAGTGAGAAGAGAGATAGTTTATGCACTTGCAGGTTGTTCTCAGTCCAAGCAAGCAATTGTAATATTCATCATATTAATGCAAACAATCATAAGAGTTTTTAGAAGATGATTTCCCTTGGAAAAATATAGTGTTGATGTGTGTTGTTTCTTATTGCATGTTTTTTATTGTTGTTTTAAATTGTGAATTGAATTTTGCATAGTAGTAGAGTAGGATTGTGTCTCTTGATTTAGATTAAAATTTCATGAGCAGTTGCAATTATACACCATAATTTATATAGTTGGTTCTTGATTTACATTATAATTAAAATAATATTTGTGGTTTTCTCTTGTATTGGTTAATATTTATGGTTTTATTTGTGTTCGTAATATAGCTTGAACATAAAATTTTCCTAGTTCCCAATAGATTTTGAGGCTACCCACATAAAAAAATCATAGCTTTCATAATATAGATGTACATGGAACCCTTCACCCATGATGTATAGAGAGAGACATATATAAAGTATGAGGACATCAAGGAGGTGTTTTAATAGATGTAGAGCTAGAGTCATGTCAAAAATGGGGATAAAATAGTTGAGTATCTTCTCAGAAATAGGTTACTCTACAAGGTGGATAGGCTATGCATTCCTATAAGTTAGTGATTGCAACTAATTTGAGAGTATTACTTCTAATTTTATCATTTATTGAAATCCTCAATATTACAATAAACATTTCATATAATTAAAAATTAGCCCTTTTCCACTATACTTGAATTCCTAATTTCTGCATTATTTTTAAAAGTTATTAGACATAGTATGATAATATTTAGAAAAACCAAAGAAGCATTAATAGATATTGTTTCTTCATCTTTTTTTCAAAACATCAACAACAAGTTATGAGGTGGTCAATGGTTGAATTCTTAAGCCAAAAGAAACTCAAGAAAAATCCCTCATAATTTCACATTATTAGTCTCGGAAAAACTCTAGCATCATGTTAAGCATCATGCCAAATTGACTAGCACTATGTAATTGTGTATGTATGTAATACCCTGATTTATAGCTCTTATGTTTATGTAAATAGGACGAAGACTATGTGGACCTATGGAACAATTATGATGTTGGTGGAAATATTTTAATTAATAATTATTGATGAAAATTGTGGCAATTTTGTAAAGATAGAGTAATAGAGATCTGGAAATTCTTATCCATGAGGATAGGATAGAATTTCATACTTTCCAAAATTCTTCAAAAAACTCATTTGGAGAAAAATAAAAATAAAAATAAAATTAGATAGAAGAAAATATCTAAGAAATCCCCAATAAGAGGAAAGTTTTTGGGAATAGGTAAGAAAAAAAACCGCTGAGGAAAAACGATTTTTTAAGTAAACTTTTGTGGAAAAAACAAAAGTAAAGCCTAGGCTGTGGGAAACAACAACCCATAATAACATGACGTCGTTATGGTAACTTGTTGGGGAAGGTTGGCTTAAAATTTCCATCAATAGTGTGGCAAGAGGTTGTGAACACTAGGGAAAATTGATCTCTGCTCGTGGGAGAGCTCTGAGGAGAAGATCATGGTTGGGAGGAAAATCGTCTTTACAAGTTGGTATGCAGTATGTATAAATTTTTATAGTCAATTTCTTGTATTTTAGTAATGATTAGAAGCATCATATTGTGTAAGATAATAGAAAAATTCTTCTTTGTAGTGGCCAATTACTGTTACATTAAACCAAGTTGGAATAATGGTGTAGGTTAGTTTGCTATGCTTTGTCAATGCTATGTTATGTACAGTGTCAATACTGTGTTATTTCGAGTAGATTAATGTATTGTAGATGTACGCAATTATAGTATGTTTAAGTATAAACCCACAAAGGGTTATGATCAGAGGGTAAACACAGTATACAATCATATATAAGAAGAAGTAAAATAAATAAGATATCCCTTAGAAGCGAAGCTAAAACACATCAATTAATGGAATGAATAGTAGAAGCTTGAAAAATTATAGATTAAAATAAGACAAAGATAGAAATTTATCAGTTCAATTCTCTGGAAAGAATAAATCAAAACTAAGTATGTTAGTTCTAAGCTACTGTGAGAAGTACAAATCATCATGTAATTTAATTTTGAAAGAAAATATGTGTGGATACTATGCCAACAAAAAATGTAAATGTCTGATATAGTATAGATAGAAGCTGAAAATTACATTTATGAATAAGCTACCGATACATTTAAAATTTACTGGAAATCCAAACAAGAAAACCATTATTATCCAGCAGAATTTTGAAGCATCCAGTGAAGATAGTAAACAATAAAAAAGAGGAATGAAGTCACATAACATATAAAAGTATTCAAAAACTTATGATTGCATTCATATAATCTAAAATTCTAATTTAAAGTACATACGCCTCCATCATAGAAAGGATGAGGAAATGTAACTTAGATTTCTGAGAATATATATATATATATATATATATATCTACAACCAATAAATAGCATTGTACATCCATGATGCTATACAGCCATCTGTATAAGACTGTATTAAAAAGAAGAAAACATATTACAGAGGTTCATCAACTATTACAGGCCAAGTATGGCACTGACACCATAACATAAAAGCTATAGTAGCACCTGCCTAAGCTAAGTAGAACTCAATTCCTTTCCAGAAGGAGAGCCATGGCGGAACAACGTGCTACCAACCTGAGAAAGAATGCAGTTGGTAAATGCCGAGCTCCATCATTAGACATATTTGGAGGGGTTAATGGTCACCTTCTTGCCTTCTTAGATCTCTTTTTCTTTCATTTTTATTATTATTTTGTTTTATGATGCTAGTATAGGTGGTGATTAAGGCTAACATACTCTAAGTGCATAATATGAGGTTGAGTGCAGAAAATTAGGAATTATTAAGCATTTTTATAAGGGTTTTATCATAAAGACTTGGAGGAGACAACAAAGAGAAATTATAGGAGGATTGTCCACCCTCCTTAAATCTCAAATGTAGCCAAAGGATCCCATAGATTCTCTCCAACAATTCGAACTCCAAATGAAGCCAAAGGATCTCACAGATTCTCTCCAGCAATTCGAATCCCAAAGGCAGCTAAGCAACTCAAAGAAGAGAGCACTCAATCCTGGTTTAATTGGAGTAAAGTGGACTCAGTCACCATTTTTCAAGGGTGTTGTTGGTAGATTCCCTATAGAATAAGTAGAGCAGAGCTAGAACTAGGAGGAGTTAGTCAATTCCAGTGGATTATAGTTGGAACTTTGTTACAAGTTATTGAGATTTTTATTATTTCAGTGATCAAACTTTCAGAGATGTATGAGGTTATTCTTTTATGAAATGAGCAGACGGATTTCATTTTATTGAATTAAGTTTCAGATAGCTAGGCTTGTGGGTTAGGGCCCAATCCACCTGCCTCAACTTCTCTCCTGTACTTGTTCTTTTCTTTCTTTCATTTCATTAGCTCCATTTCTGATAATTTCATTTATGTTCCAAGTTGCAGCTTAGTTTTGCTTTCAGTAGGCTGTTGTAGTTTTTCCTTCTCTTGTGAGTAATAGAATAGAAAAAAACCAAGAACAGTACTTGTGGATCAAGACCCCCTTCTCATCTCTGTCAACAGAGCTCGAGGAGGGTGAACCTTCCGACAGGCCCAAAAACTGGCTTCTGTTTACTGTTTCTGAGGTTAAACGTAGAGTTGCATTACCATTTTTTAGTATTCCTTTGCACTGTATTTTTTTGCATTTTCCTGTTTCTTTGCACATAAGTTAGCAGGATTGATTGCACGAATCATTGTTAAAGTCCTAGAGCAGCTTCGAGGGGCCTCTCGCTTCATTTTCCCTCTCTTCCTTCACTACCTGAACACTGTTTCTACGCTTCCATTTCCTCCTTTGCCTCTTATTTGCAACTGATGCACCCACCTTTTTCCCTAAATGCACTTAAGCCCTTCGGCCTGACTTATTCCTTTGTATTTTTATTCATGGTTACCTTACCATTTTTAACGAAGAACACGTAAAAAAAATTCAAAAACCATCAAAAAATTGAGCTATTCCTTACTCCTCGAAATCCCCTCTATTGTACTTTTCATTTCGCACTCCACATGGTTTAAGTTGTTCCCATTAACATTTACCGCTTCCAGACACCGATTGCGATATTCACCACATCACAAATCGCTCACTGCAACCTTTTCCTTTGTTTCTTTCAACACTTACCGCTTCTGAATGCCGATGCAATATTTTCTCTGCATTGTTGATCGCTCACCATAACCTACAACATTTCCATGTTCCTTTAACACTTATCACTTCCGAACGTCAATTACAATATCATCCCCACCTCCAGGTCACCACTCCGCATCGCACATCGCAAATCGTGTTTTTTTGTTCTTTTCTTTAACACTTACCACTCATATCGACCGATTGCGATATTGCGATTATGCACCACCTCCATCCCCACCACCACGTCACCCATCAGAAATCTCACTTCATGAGACTTACCTCATTGCACTTCGCTCCCACTCCCAGACGACCTTTCTGCTATCCCTTTACTTTTACGATATTGTGATTACAACATCGCATATCGCAACCTTTGCCTCCATCGCATCTCTGCCACCAAATATTTCACATTATTCCTCTCCAAAGCCAATTCTGTGCCATATTATAAGGTTTTATAAGGTTTAAACCCCCACTTTCCACTTCTAAGCCTTGTTTCATGTGCTGAGGCCTCCATTAGCCTCTTTAGCCTTTTTCTTTCCTCCGAGCTACAAATCAACATTTTCTCAATCAGAATTAAGTCATGGATATTTTAGCTGCATGGATAGAAGCATGGTAGATAGAGCATAAGATAAGTATGGTGTGTTTATCCGATTGGCCAAAGTTAAGTGAAATTGAAATTAGTTTCCTTTCTACAATTTATTTTCAGCAATTTAATTTAGATTCTTTCTGTCATTTCCATTCTGCACATTATATTAGTTTCATTTCCATCATTTCCTTTCCAAAAATTGAGTTAGTTTCCTTTCTATAATTTCCTTCCAGCAATTTACATTCCAGTTCTTATCATAGTTTAAAAAATAGCACCCTTTGGTAAAGCAGAAGAGGATGACATGAACATATTACATCTATTGTGTATATAGCACTATCACCTCCAAGTTTGTATGAACCCCAGTTTTATAAAGTAAAGTAGGGTAGCCCCTGGGAGTTGTAGCACTCTTGGTGCAATACTAGGGCTCACCACTTTTTAGCATCGCTTCCGGGGAGTTGTCTAGTAGATGCTTTGATTTTTCTTTTAGCATTCTTTTCTACTTTTCTTCCTTTTCATGTCATTTTCGAAATATTTAAAAAATACAAAATGATTTGATTTCCATGCCTCATAGGACTAGGAACACTGAAATACAAACCTTACGTAAAACCCCCACAACACCTCCTGGCCACCCTTCACTCTTCTTCAATGGCAGTGAGATTGAACCCCCTCTAGGAGAGCCTTCTGAATATTTTGAGGATCCTATTGGGGAAGAAGAAGAAGACCTTGTTTCAACTGAGGGACCTACTTCATGTATCTTAAAAATGGCTGGAATCCATAGAGCCTTTCCCATAATAGAGGCTGATGGGGAAACTAAGATGAAAAAAATTAGCCCCTCAACTCTTCCACTCTTCCATGGACCTACCTCTGAGGATCCTAACACCTTCATGATATAATTTGTTGTTTTTTGTAGGACTTATGACTACACTTTTGATGATCAGAAGTTGAATCTATTCCCATCCACCCTTAAGGATGCATCCTTGTGCTTGTTCATGGGTCTGCCTAGGGATAGCATCACTATCTAGGAACAAAGGGAAGAGACCTTCAAAAAAAAATATAGATACTACTATAGGTCCAAGGAAACAAAGGATGAAATATTTAGAATGAATCTAGGATGTAATGAATCCCTACAGGACTCTGAAGAGAGGTTTCAATTAAACTATAAGAGAGCCAACTGTACTCTTGATCCTGAATCACTTAAACTTGTACTTCTTCAAGGGATTAGTGAAGAGATGATATAAACCTTGAATATGTTAACAAGAGGAGATATCTACCCACAACCCTATGAAACAATAAAAACTGTCTTCCAGAACCATTCTAGGGAATTTAGGAAGAAGGGAAGAGCTAGCCAAAGTACATCCAATACCCCTTCCTCTTCCACCTTCATAAAACATGAGATTGGAAACATGCTAGAGGACTTCAAGAGTGACATGATGCACAAATTTGATTTGAAAATGGACACAATGTAGGTCAAAAGAAAGCAAGAGGAAGCAGAGAGAGCCCTAGCCATATTTTTTCCTCGATGTAATAGAAAGCACCCAAAAAATGAATGTCCACTGAATATCATAGAGGTTCGCTTAGTCTGTGAGGAGAATCATGCCACAGAAAAGTATCCCTCCTTACCTAGACTGAAATCTGTATATCAAGGTGGGGAAGCAATTCCAGAGCAACTTTGTTTCATTAACCACAGAAGGCCTCAAGGCTCTTGGTCATATCAACAAGGTATGGAAGGTGCACCTTACTCCTACTATCACAATAGTCAGAGTGCACCCATTGAACCTTGGTACACCCCACTCCTCCATCCTGGTCTACACCTCCTACATGGCCTTAAAACCCTTCATATCATCCTCAGCCAGTAAACCAACCATTTCAATAGTATGTTCCACAACAATCTCAGTGGAACAATCCATCCCAAGGGTGGAGGCCTCAAAAAAATCAACCACCTGCTCTAATGCCTCCATCCCAACCTCAACCTCAGCTTACTCATGATGCTCCACCTAGGCTACCTATACCTACACAACCAAATCCGAACCCGAAAAACAGGCTGGCATAGCAGGCTCCCAGTGGAGAAATATCCCATCCAGCTTATGTTGTGGAGATACATGAGGTTAATCTTAGGTAGGGAAGAGTACTTCCAGACAAACATCCTCCATCTCCACCTGTATAGGTTGAGGAGGAAAAGGAAGAAGGTAACACTCAAATCCAACCACCTCCTTTTCCTAAGCACTTGATCCGCCCTAGTCAGCACACCCTAGGGGAGATTGAACTCCTGGGAAAATGGAAAATTTGTGTGTAAAGATACCACTTCTCCACGCTATTAAGGATGTCCCTATCTACAATAGGCTCATCAAATAAAAGTTCTTCAAGAAACCTGGGAGAAGGAAGAGAGATACCTATTGGCCGGATAAATCGATCTTGTGGACAAGACCAATCTCCCTAGTATCAGAAGATATTCTAGCAACAAACAGATAATTAAATCTATATTTCTCTAGATATATTGCGATTTATAAGTAAATTCTATAAAGGTGTTAAGATCCTACCTTAAATCCAACGCTTGTTTGTAGTAATCATCCTTCAGTCGCCCGAAAGAGTTGTCTTCGAAGATCTGAAATCACAAACAAACAAACATCAAATAGCACCTGCATAGCATATATTCATAAATCATATCTATTATGGTGATCAAGGAATCCATAAAATAAACAATCAATTGACAGCTTATTGAGAAAAACAAACTTATTTGTATTAACTTTGAATAGTAAGAAGAACCTTACAACCTTTTCAGCCTTGATGTTGAACAGGTCTCCCTAGGGTTTGAAGCAGGAATTTCCTTTACTTTGACAAGCCTTGCACTCTTCCAACCGAGATACATATAGGTATATAATATTTCCTCATAAAATCTCAGCTAAAGGAGTCTAAGTTCCAACAACACTTTACCTCAAATAACACTAAGGATTGAACTCATAAATTGTTAGTAACCCTTTGAGGCTGCCCTATGCCTCTTTTTATACTGCAAAAGAGGAGGTTACAGTTCCACCTATGAAGGGATATAATCCTCCTTCAAAGGGATAAGCTCCTCACATCAAGGGGTTAGCTCCTTAAGGCATGGGATACATGAACCTAAAAAGAGCGGACTTTCCACTGCAAGATTCCTTCCAAGAGCTTCTAGAAATGACTGAAAGTGAGCTTTTTGAGTTTACTTGCACCCTTTTTAACTTTTACAGGGGTCCACAACCTTAACACAGAGAAAGTGCGATCAAGTACGCAGGAGACATGACCATTAGGTGCGGGACCGTAGGTAAGACAAATAGAAAGTGCGATACCAGATTTTTAGAGACTTTTGAGAGCTTTTCTCTTATTTTCAAGGCTTGATATGAGGAAATGATGTTTAAGACTTGAAAAGGAGGAAATTATGAGTGATAATGAGCTCATACAGATAGTAGAATTTCAAGGTGACAATTTTCAGTGCAACAATACCGCCACCATCAATGTGGTAGGACAATTGTCTGACCTGATGCTGGGGAAGGTGATATTTCCAAAGTACCTAGACCCTTGTAGTCCAATTTTTGATGTGCATATAGATGGTGTCATAGTCCCCAACACTCTGATTGATCTAGGGGCTGCCATCAATATCATGACCAAGGAAGCTATGATGAAATTCAATCTCCAAGGGACTTTGAATAAAACCACAACAATTCTGCAACTTGCAGATAGGTCCACAGAAACTCTGAAAGGAATTGTTGAGGGTGTTATGGTTACCATTGACTCGTGGGAGTATCCTACAGATTTACTGGTCCTACAGCCAAAAACCAAGTTTAATGGTTATCCTCTCATCCTAGGGAGACCTTGGTTAGCCACTACAAATTCTTATATTAGTTGTCGGGCTGGAAACATGACTATCAAAAATGGGCCTTTTTCTAAACATCTATTGTTATGTCCTGCAGCCCAACCTTCCCTTGATCATGATCCCCATATATGGTTGGAGGATGAAGAAGATGAGTTATATGACACTTCCCCTATGTGTTCCATAGATGATATTCTTAGAGGGGGGCAGCTTGATGAAGATGAAATCATTGACCATGCCATTCATAACCAGTCCTCCACTAACATTCCTCTCGAAACCTTAGTCAAAGTGTCTAAAAGCCAACCTTGGATGGAAGTGCACTCAATTGATTCAATCTCTAAAACCACCAAGGATATTGAGTTTGGCCCACCCAGATCTCTGAAAATCAACCCAAACCTCTCAAATGAAGAGGAGAAGCAGCTATGCTAGCTTTTGAATGAAAATCTTCCAGCATTTTCTTGGAATTACAAGGACATGAAAGGGGTGCATCCTTCAATATGCAGACATCACATTTATATCAAAGAAGGATGAAATCTTGTGAGACAACCCTAAATAAGGATGAACCTAGCTTTGAAGGACATAGTCAAAGAAGAGCTTCAGAAACTACTAGATGCAGGATCCATATATCCTATATCTGACAGTGAATGGGTATCCCCTCTTGTCTTAGTCCCAAAGAAGAATGGGAAGTGGAGAATTTTTGTTGACTATAGAGAACTTAACAAAGCCACCAAGAAAGACCATATCCCTTTACCCTTTATAGACCAAGTCCTAGATGGCCTTACAGGGAAGAAGTTCTTTTCCTTCTTAGATGGGTTCAATGGGTGCAATCAGATTCAAATCAGCCCTGAAGGCCAGGATATGACTACTTTCACCTACCATTGGGGTACCTTTGCTTATAGAGTCCTACCATTTGAGTTGTGAAATACCTCAGCTACCTTCCAAAGAGCTGTCCTGAGCATCTTTTCTGAGTTATTCCATGACTCTGTCGAAATCTACATGGATGATTTCACACCATATGGGGATGAATTCTAGGAAGCTCTCTCCAATTTGGGTAAAGTACTGAGAAGGTGCATTGATATGCATCTCTCCTTGAGCCCAGGAAAGTGTGAATTCCTAAAGAAAGTAGGGGTTGTATTAGGCCACTCCATATCCCAAGCAAGAATATAGGTAGACCTGAACAAAATCACTATCATCAAAAGGGTACCTACTCCTCAAAAGCAGAAAGATTTCAAGAGTTTCTTAGGCTTAGCTGGTTACTATAAAAGGTTCATCAAATATTTTAGCAAGATGTATTTGCCATTATTTGGGTTATTGGCCAAGGATTCTGATTTTATTTGGTCTAGCCCTTGTTAAGAGGCTTTTGACCTCATTAAGGAACAGTTCACTACTGCCCACATCCTTTGAGGTCCAAATTGGACTTTTCCTTTCCACATCCACACTGATGCATCTGATAAAGCTGTAGGGGCAACATTAGGACAATTAGAGGAAAAAATGCCTTATGCCATTTATTTCACCAGCAAGAATTTTTCCAAAGCCGAGCTGAATTATACTATTACTGAGAAGGAGATGTTGGCCATTATCCATGCTTTGAAAAAATTCACGCATTATGTAACTGGATATCAGACTTTTGTTCACACTGACCATGCAACCATCAAGTATTTAATGAACAAACCGGATGTTAATGCTAGAATAATTAGATGGTTGTTACTTTTGCAGCAATTTTATTTGACTATTGTTGATAAACCTGGAAAGGGGAATGTTGTTGCAGATTTTTTGTCTAGGTTAGCTCTCCTAGCAGGTGAAGAAGGAATGGTGGATGAGCAGCTACCGGATGAGCTTCTCTTTGCCATATCAGCACTCTCACCATGGTTTGCTGATATAGCCAACTACTTGGTTGTTGGGAGACTCCATCCTAATCTTTCATTCAAGGAGAGAAGCGGAATCATCAGAAAAAGTGCCCCTTTCACATGGATTAGGGGGAACCTTTTCACGCTAGGCCCTGATAAAATCCTAAGGAGATGTGTGAGGGAGTAATAATTTTTTTATATCCTCTCTGCATGTCATGACTACCCATGTGGAGGCCACTTTGCTGCAAAAAAAACTTCTTACAAAATTTTGCAGGGAGGATACTATTCGCCTACCCTTCATCAAGATTCTAAAAGATACACTAGCAGGTGCGACCAATGCCAGAGGAAGGGGAAACCCACACAAAGGAATGAAATTCCTCTGCACCCTCATGTGGCTCTTGAGCCATTTAACAAGTGGGGAATGGAATTTGTTGGACCTATTGATCCACTATCTAGAAAAAATAACTATATCATAGTCTACACTGATTACCTGACAAAGTGAGCTAAAACAAAAGCAGTGAAGGTAGAAACTGAGGAGAAAGTAGCAGAATTTTTTAGGGAGAATGTGTTTTACAAGTTTGGGTACCCCAGAGAACTAATCCCTGATTAGGGAGTACAATTCACCTCTCACCTCATTGAGAATATTTTGAGGAAGCACAATATTGAGCATAGAACTTCTAATGCCTATCACCCTCAGGCGAATGGCCAAGTAGAAGTAACTAACAGAGCTTTAGAGAGCATCCTTACCAAGGATGTGAGAAGCAGTAGAAAATATTGGGTAGATAGATTGGTAGAATCTACTTGGGCCTACAACACTACTTGTAAGACAACAACGAGATTCACTCCCTATGAACTAGTCTATGGTAAGAAGGCTCTACTTTCAGTTGAGTTTGAATTCAATACTTTAAGAATGGAAGATGAATTAAATATAGATCTATCAAATGCCAAAAAAGATAGGTTGCTGCAACTAAATGGATTGGATGAGTTCAGAATGCAAGCACTTCTTCACACAGAGGTAGTTCAGTTGCAAAGGAAGGTATGACATGATAAGAACATCAAAGAAAAGACCTTCTAAGAAGGATATTGGGTGTTGTTGTATGATTCAAGGTTTGAATATTTCAAAGGAAAGCTGATGACAAGATGCTTAGGACCTTACACAGGGGAAAAATATTTTGATAATGGCGCAGTTCAAATGAGAACCATAGATGAGGAAGGAATCCCCTTGCTTGTCAATGGTCATAGACTAAAAATTTACAAGAAGCCTTTGTCAAGGGAAAAGATCATAAATTCAATAATAAGAGAGGTGTATGTGATGGGAAACTCCATATTTTCCCACACCTCCTAAAAAAGAAGAGAGAAAAAAATAATAAAGATCCATGGGTGAAAACCACTCTGAGGCACCCAAGGCAAGCTTGTGGGTTGAAAACCTCGATGGAGGCAGCTCACTTGCTCTCAAAATAATAATAATAATAATAAATAAGAAGAAAACAGAATAAAGATCCATGGGTGAAAACCTCTCTGAGGCACCCAAGGCAAGTCTGTGGGTTGAAAACCTCCATGGAGGAAACCCACCTTCTTTCAAACAAAAAAAAGAAAAACAAAAAAATACATCTGCATCTCTATGTTTTTTGTGTTTTCTGTTTTGCGGGTTACTAATGGTTTCTGGAAACAAAGGGAAGCATTCATCTTCTTTTCCCTTGTAATATTCCCAATTAACCCAAGCTAATGGGAATATACAATTTTGTTTCAAATTTCTGTTTCATGAATAAAATTGTAAAGGAGGATCAATAAAACTCCTAATCAGCAAAATAAATCAATGCTACATGTGAACATAGCTAAATCTAGACTATTTACATAAGCACACTTAGGTGTGAAAGAGACTGGATCACTTGACCAAGTCAACCAGGACCAAATCAACAACACTATCTAGATACAGTGAATCTTCTAGATGCACAACGCAGTTTTAGTTGGAGGCTACACATGTGAATGGAGCTAAATCATTGAGATGGTTTAGGGTTTGAAAAGACTTTCATCCTATAAAAGGAAGAGGAGGAAAATAGGATAAGGTTGTTGATTATGTTATATTTTTGAATATATTGTCTTCTTAGACATATATGATTCTCTAGAATTTTAGCTGAGAATAGTGTTGTTTAGCACCAGGGTGTTCTTGATCAAGAATCCCACCTCTTCCATTGAGTAGCTCTTGGAGGAGTCTTGCTGATATTTTCCACTATTAGGCATTTGGCCAAGCTCATCTTCCAAATACAACGCAAATACTGTTGAGGGTTTGGTTTTCCTTGTAAGCTGCAGCAAGTGGAGGCTAGATCTGCTTAGATCTAGGCCAATCTAGTGCCTATTTTCAGTGGGAAAGCCATCCATCCCCTTGACAAAAGAGTATTAGATCTTTGGAGCTGCATTTTCAGATCTTGGCATCAAGCCAAACTAGTGCAAGAGCCTATAGGGCAGTTTACCTTCCAGGACTACATAATTTACAAGTGTACAGTTGTAGGGTGTTTTGACACACATTTGGAGGAGAGATCTCTGGTGTTGGGGTTTTTCCCTTCACCATGGTGATCCATGGATTATATTTTTGATCCATGTTCTATTCAGATCTGATCTGCTTCTATTGTATCTATCTTCAGAAATTTCTGAATACTACTGTAGATCTGCAACTTTAGATCTTAGATCTACTCTTTGTGTTTCATGTTTTGCTCAAAACCCCAAGGGGAATTTGTAAAGGAGATCTTCTATTGTAAAAATCTGAAAGAGATCTGATCTTTTGTACACAGATCTGCTCTAGATCTGGAGTGTAATATACAACTGCTACAACTCTTAAAAATAACGTTGTCAAGCCATTTTTTAGTCAATACATGTGTTGCAGCCCCTCTTTTTGAGGAATTTCTTCTATTCTTGTCTTTTGTATCCTGTTGTACATTGTAAGGGACTCATTATGGATCTGATTTATTGATGTATATATGAATTTTGAGCCTTCTTATTGGTCTCCTATTGTTGGTCAGAAAAACTGCGTTATTTTCCTGCAGTATTGTTGCATATTGTTGCAGCCCCATTTTTGGGTGTTTTTCAGCCATAATAGGCGTGGGAGGTCTGTTTACCTCACCTAGTTTGATTTTTTTTTTTGCGCTCCTCTTGGATTTAGATGCTATATCTCTAGATATAAGTGATACATGAGCTGCAAATTCATGTCAGTGCACATACTTCTGAAAAATGCGTTATTCTAGCAGGTATTGCTGAATCTTCCCTTTCGGGGATATTACATCCCTTATTATATTTTACCATCCATACCATCATTAACTCCATTAATTTTCATAACTTCCTCCATCATTCACTCATATTCCTCCATTCCTGAGCATAATGTAGCAAAAGAAAGCAAGCCACAAACTGCTACAAAAATCACGATTTTCCTTCAAAAATAAATTAGTTCACAGACTGCAAAGAAAAACAAGGAGGAGCTGATAAAGCAGACCCCAGGAAAGACAATAGTACCACCCATGGCATCTGGAGCACCCCCACATAGCATCTATAATAGGAAGGAACATCAGCAGCTCACTCAGAGAGTTGCTCATTCAGCAAGCTTCTCACTCAGAGAGCATCTAAAAGGCTTGTCTCCTCACTCCAACTCCCCCAAACGCCTTGGAAACAACAAGTAAACTCAGGTATAGCTTCTCACCCCTCGCTATGCATCCATAATAGCCATAAATAATTTAATTTTCAGACTTAGACTTTAAGGGGTAGAAAGGTGGCCAGTTATCTTGGATACCATCATGAAGTATGACTAGGGGAGAACTGCAAAGGAACGCCACCTGACCATGCAAAGGAAAAAAAATTAAATCAAGTGGAGTAGGCGAGAACGAGGGGAGGAAACATGCAGTCCATCATGAATTGATAGGGAGAAGGAAATCACGGTCGCTAACAGAAACTAGAGCTGAGGCCGAGTTACATAAGCACTCCAGAAGTAGTCGTGTGGTCTAATAATAAAGAGGGCTTCTCTCATCCAAACTAGTAAATTAAAATTTTTCAAAGGGAGAGAGACCGACAGAAACCCGCAGTGTAGCAACAGTGAGCTTAAGATGACATCACCCTACCCATGGCCTAGTCCTATTTCATAAATATGAGCAGGGAAGCTTTTATAGCAACCCAAAAAAGGTTGAATCCCTCTTTTGGCCTTAGAGCAGAAGAAGAAGAACCAACAGAGGAAGAAGAACAACAAGAAGAAGAACCAAAAGAAGAACCAGAAGAGGAAGAGCCAAAGGGCCAAGGAAAAATAGAATACATGGCCATAAAAGTCATAGAGATAGTAGAAAGTAGGCAAGAAGAAGACTCACAACACAACACCACATCCCCTCATACAAAGAAGTAGTTGCCACCTTAGCTCCTCTGAGCGCAAAGAGAAAAAGGAAGACCTCTATGTATTTCAAAGCTAACAAGAGTCAGAGGATAATTCAAAGAGAGCTATAAAATCCTACCATGAGCCCAATTATCATGGAAGAATCGTCAAGGGAGGGGGAAAGATTCAAAGAAACAGTTCTGAAGGAGCATTTGCAGAAGGCACATGCAGAGAATGTAGCACTGAAGGAGAAATTGAAACAAAAAGGGCAGCAAGTAGCCACCATGGCAGACTTATGCATAGAATCCCTTCAGCACATATTCCCTTCTAACTCATATGATGTGTACCTCAAGGAGAAATGGCTTTTATTTCAAATCAAAACTCTAGCCTCCCATGGATCACTACCTTTCCAATATTGTAGAAAATTCATGACTTTATACAAGCAAGCTAACATGGTTGATCAGGAAAAGATGGCAGATTTTTATGTGCACAACCTTGTGCTGACAAATCTAGATATTTGGGACCCCAATCCTACAATGGGGGATATGCAGTTGATGGCTCTGGTATCTTGGATGGCGAATGAGGACACTAGAGAAAAATAGATATGGGAGGTCATGGGAAGAAGAACTAGAGAACCCCTATATATCAGACCATAATTGTTCATCCCAGGAGGATTAATCCTTAACCATTCAGAGATTGAAAAGGACTCTGCACTAGTTGAAAGCTAACTTCACGAGTTAGGAATAGGTAATAGACCATTTTGATGATGTTTCTAGGCAGATAGAAGATGAGTGCATTATGGCCAACCAAAGGAGATGGAACAACCTCCCTCATAGCCTCATGAACCGTGAGTACCATACTCCAGAAATAATGAGGAGTGCATTGGAAAGGGAACCATTATACAAGAGGGCCATGCAAGACAAAATGATCCAATGGTTGGGACTAAAGCTCAGCCCATCTGTTTTGTTGGGGATGAATGATAAAAAGGACACAGATGCACAAGATAAAGAATGGGAGAATGAAGAAAAGAATAATGGTTTTTACCCCCTCGCAGAAACTCCAACACTTCTTCCTCAGGAATTCAGGGGGGCTTTCAAAGCCTTAAAGGAAATGCAGGAGGAGGATTAGTTTCTCAGAGGATGAGAAACCATTTAGTAGGGGGGTGATGATGGGCTCCATCATTAGACATATTTGGAGGGATTAATGGTCACCTTTTTGCCTTCTTAGATCTCTTTTTCTTTCATTTTTATTATTATTTGGTTTTATGATGCTAGTATAGGTGGTGATTAAGGCTAACATACTCTGAGTGCCTAATATGAGGTTGAGTGCAGAAAATGAGGAATTATTAAGCATTTTTATAAGGATTTTATCATAAAGACTAGGAAGAGACAACAAGGAGAAATTATAGGAGGATTTTCCACCCTCCTTAACTCTCTAAGGTAGCCAAAGGATCCCAGGGATTCTCTCCAGAAATTTGAACTCCAAAGGTAGCCAAAGGATCCCACGGATTCTCTCCAGCAATTCGAATCCCAGAGGTAGCCAAGCAACTCAAAGAGGAGAGCACTCAATCTTGGTTTGCTTGGAGTCAAGTGGACTCAGTCACCATTTTCCAAGGGAGCTATTGGTAGTTGCCTGTATAATAAGTAGAGCAGAGCTAGAGCTAGGAGGATTTAGTCAATTCCAATCAATTCTAGTTGGAACTTTCTTGCAAGTTATTGAGATTTTTATTATTTCAGTGATCAAAATTTCAAAGATGTATGAGGTTATTCTTTTATGAAATGAGTAGACAGATTTCATTTTACTGATTTAAGTTTCAGAGATCTAGGCTTGTGGGTTAGGGCCCAATCCACGTGCCTCAGCCTCTTTGCTATACTTCTCCTTTGCTTTTTTTCAATTCATTAGCTTCGCTTTTGATAACTTCATTTTGTTCCAAGTTGATTCTTAGTTTTTCTATCAATAGGTTGCTGTAGTTTTTCCTTTTCTTGTGAGTAATAGAGTAGAAAAAAACCAAGAAAACCTGTGGATCAAGACACACCTTCTTATCTCTGTCAATAGAGCTCTAGCAGGGCGAACCTTCCCACAGGCCCAAAAATTGGTTTATGTTTATTGTTTTTGAGGTTAAAGGTAGAGCATTACCATTTTTCAGTCTTCCTTTGCACTATATTTTTATGCATTTTCCTCTTTCTTTGCGCATAAGTTAGTAGGATTGATTGCAAGAATCATTTTTAAAGTCCCAGAGAAGCTCCGAGGTGCCTCTCGCTTATTTTTCCCTCTCTGCCTTCATGGCATGTACACTGTTTCTACGCTTCCATTTCCTCCTTTGGCTCTTATTTTCAACTGTTGCACCCATGTTTTTCTAGTAAACGCTTTTAAGCCCTTCGGCCTGCCTTATTACTTTGTTTTTTTATTCAAGATTACCTTACCCTTTTTAACGCAGAACACGTAAAAACCATTCAACATCAAAAAATCAACCTTCACCTTCCTCCTTGAAATCCCTGCTACCATACTTAACATTTCATACTCCACATGGTTTAGGTTTTTCTCGTTAACACTTACCGCTTCTTGACGCCAATTGAAATATTCACCACATCGCAAATCGCTCATCGCAACCTTTTCCTTTGTTTCCTTCAACACTTACCACTTTCGAACGCCGATGCGATATTTCTGCCGCATCCCAGATCGCTCACCACAACCCGCAACATTTTCCTATTTCCTTCAACACTTATCGCTTCCGAATGTCGATTGTGATATCGGACCCACCTCCACATCACCACTCCGCATCGCACATCACAAATCACATTTTTTTTCTCTTTTCTTTAACACTTACCACTCCTATCGGCCGATTGTGATATTGCAATCGCGCTCCTCCTTTGGTCCCACTACCATGTCGCCCATCACAAATCACACTTCATGAGACTTACCTCATCGCACTTCGCTCCCACTCCCGGACGACCTTTCTGCTATCCCTTTAATTTTTTGATATTGAGATTGCGACAACGCATATCACAACCTTTTCCTCCATTGCATCTCCACCATCGCATATTTCACATTATTCCTTTCCAAATCCATTTCTGCGCATATTATAAGGTTTTATAGGGTTTAAACCCCCGCTTTCCACTTATAAGCCCTGTTTCATGTGTTGAGCCCTCCATTAGCCTCTTTATCCCTTTTCTTTCCTCCAAGATGAAAATCAACATTTTCACAATCAGAATTGAGTCATTGATAGTTTAGCTGTATGGATAGAAGCATGGTAGATAGAGCATAAGATAAGTAGGGTGTGTTTAGCCAATTAGCCAAAGTTAAGTGCAATTGAAATTAGTTTCCTTTCTGCAATTTCTTTTTAGCAATTTAATTTAGTTTCTTTTTGTCATTTCCTTTCTAGACATTGAATTATTTTCATTTCCGTCATTTCATTTTTGCAAATTAAGTTAGTTTCCTTTCTGTCATTTCCTTCCAGCAATTTACTTTCCAGTTCTTATCGTAGTTTAAAAAATATCATCCTTTCGTAAATCAAAAGAGGATAACATGAAAAAATTGCATCTGTTGTGTATATAGCACTGTCATCTCCAAGTTTATACGAACCTCGGGTTGATAAAGTAAATTAGGGCAGCCCCTGGGAGTTGTAGCACTCTTTGTACAATACCAAGGCTCACCACTTTTTGGCGTCGTTGCCGAGGAGGTGTCTAGTAGATGCTTTGATTTTGTTTTTAGCATTATTTTCTGCTTTCCTTCCTTTTCATGTCATTTCCAAAATACTAAAAAGATACAAAAATAATTTATTTTCATGCCTCGTAGGACTAGGAATACTCAAAGACAAACATTACCTAGAACCCCCACATCACCTAATGTCTACCCTTCACTGTTCTTCAGTGGTAGTGAGATTGAACACCCTCTAGGAGAGCCTTCTGAATATTTTGAGGATCCTATTGGGGAAGAAGAAGAAGACCTTGTTTCAACTGAGGGACCTGCTTCACCTATATTAACCATGGCTGGGATCCAGAGAGCCTTTGTAATATTCCCAAATGGGAAAAGCAAGAATAGAGTGCATAAAACTGGAATTATGCATAAATATAAATAGGTAAAAGAATGAGACAACAATAGATCCATTCCATTATGAATATAACAGCAAAATAGGTACAATTTATTGAGAAAAATATCACTCAAGTTGGGCAAACAAGCCTCGCATGAAAGAATACACCTAGATCTAAAATGTTGTTAATACATGAAATACAGGAATGCTTGTCTAAGAGAGAATAGCAGCTGAAATATATAAAATTATATTTCTGTTGATATAATGCTCCAAAAATTCAAAGGCTAGAGATCCATGCTCCAAAACATATTTCCAGGACAACCGAGTAAAGTTTTCTGGAAATACACACTATACAAAATATAGCAGATTTTTCCCTAGGGATAAATAATCTCTGCAACTGAATCACTAAAGAGAGATGGATGATCTGATATATAAGATGGTTGATCCTCCTCCAACAGATATCCTAAATTAAGGGATGATCCCCACACAAGAAACCTAAAAACTCCAAAAGGGCAATAAACCCACTTCTACAGCTACTCTCCAAAATAATACAGTCCTTGAAGGAAACTGTGCTATAGCTGATGACCGCTACTTGGCATGGTTCCAAAAGATGTAATGAAGCCTTAAAGTCTTCCTTACAAGCTTTCAGATGAAAGGATGATCCCTCCAATGGAAAACTAGCTCAGAAATTGGAGATCTCTCTCCTCCACTACTACACCCTTGCAACACAACGAAACTCTAAACAGAACTACGTTTTACATGAGACTGAAGCTTGGAAAAATGATTGAATGTGGAAGTATAGTGCAAGACTCCTACAAGATCTTCTCAATGGAAGATTTTGGATTCCCGATCAGGAACACCCAGTGCTAAACAACACTTGCAATCTTAGCTAAACAACCGAAGAAAGATATATGTCTAAACAGACCATATATTCAGAAATATCAAATACATCAACATAATGAATATGGCTGCCATCCTCTTCCTTTTATAAGATATGAGCTTCCAAACCCTAAGCCCCATCCATTAATGACACTACTTCCATTCAATCTGTCTCCATCTAAAACTACGTTGTCCCTCCATTAATGTCCACTCCTCAATGACAACACTGTTGATTTGGTCACAGTTGACCCAGTCAAAGTGTTCCAACCCCTTTTCACACCTTAGGGTGCTTTATTAAGATGAAAATATGATCCACTTTGACATGAGAAGTGGTTTTATTCTTCATAAAGAGATTTATGGGTCTCCCTACCCACTTATTCACCTATCTCAGTGAAAAAACAAAACTTTAATATTCCAATTAGCTGCAAGCTAATTTAGGAATATTACAGTCCTCCCCTCCAAAATGTTGCTTGTCCTCAAGCAACTGCAAGGATACTGGAAAATATTCAATGGATATGTTTCCTCCCAAAAATACAAGTTTTCCTTTGGTGGATAAACCAAATATCTCTCATCACGAAAAAGTGGGAGATATATGGAAAGAGTTATATACTTTCCATTGGCCTCCTCAAGGCATGATAAATGGTAAATGTTAGGTGGCTCAACCCCAATGATAAACTCCAATCTCCATGCTATCATCTAAACAAAATGAGCCATCCTTCGTATCTCATAGGTACAATCCCCAATCCCCTGCTTATGCAATGTATAGGGGTTGCATGGCTGAAAATGAGAGATAAAATTGTTCAACTTACATTATCTCTCTCTCCATTTATGATAAATTTGGAGCTGCTGATATTGGGCTACAATAATATAGTCCTCATGAAGCCAAAATATACTTGGGATCTCAAGATCCCACTCCTTGGTTCTAGGAACATTCCTTTCCCAATCTTCCCTACATATATTGGATAGAGTGTCATCACCATATGGGCTCCAAAAGAAACATGGACTAAGTGTCATATGACATACTGGATGGTGACAATAGTCCTTCAAGTGAGACCACCGTTGTTTTGCTTCTTGATATCTCCAAACATGATATGATAAATGGCCATCCAACCACTTTCTTTCTTCCATAAGCTTCTCAAAATATTGAAAATGGTGCAGGGCATTAGGTGTTGGATGAATATGAACCAAGAAAAACATGTCTTTCCCAAATACCTCTATAAGGTGGTTACCTTCATCACTTAAAGTAGTCCCAAAAGGACCATGAAATCCAAAGAGAGGTTGGCTCTCTTGTGGAGGAATGTGCCACAAATGCATGGTAAAGGAATGCATATACATTGTTAGTTGATAAATAAGCTTCAAAACAAAATATTTACCATATATTGTAGACAACTTGGTGAAGAGGTCCATAGATGAACCTTCCCATTTCTCCATCAAAAGGGGAAATGATTGTAACAACCTTGCAAGGGGGTTGCTTTCCTCCTCATACATCAAACAAGTTACATATCTCCTGATATGTTGGTGCACATCTTCTTTGAGATCCTCTAAATAGAATCCCTCCATGATGGTGTGATAATACCCAATGAAGTCTACATGTCTTGAAGAGAGTGCCTCATATGTTGCATGTAGAATATTCTTCTTGAGCTTGGAGTCTCCAATCAAGTAGATCTGATCATGGAAACAAATGAATCCATCAACCACTCTATACCTCCCATCTATCACTTTCCCATCAAGAACCTTACATGTGAAGAGGTTCTTGAAATATTCTAACAATAGTTGGGACTCCCAATATGGATCTACGCTTCCCAACAATGACAACGCTATAGAAATCTTAAATGAAGCACCTGTCTCATCATAACTCTCCTATTTGACATGCATGATGCCAAAGTCACATGTTGGAGTATTTTTACCCCACTTTTGTTGCCTCCCTTGCAGCTGATCTTTCCCAAGACAAGATTGAAGTACATGGAGGTCAACCTCCTCTTGGAAAGTATTTCCCATCCAAAACTTCCATATTTTTGCCAATGCATGCAAGAGTGTTAATAACCTCTTGTCATATTCAGAAATCTGCCTCATGTGTGGAAGAATCATTTTTTTCCCCAAGAAGATAGAGTAGCCCTTTGACCCCATGCTTGTGTCATCACAGTTTCCTGAATCGTCATATTTCAGTGAAAATAGCTGAGTGGGAGATGGCAATGTCCATATCATAAAATTGCTCATCCCTCCTTTAAACCCACCAAAGGTTCTCTGTGCTGTGATAGCTCCTTCCAAGGCTCCTTCCTTAGCCAAATATATCAAATATGCACCATGTTGAGATAACTCTTTGTTTATCTTCCAATCAGGGGGTCTCCCTGGTGGAATGCCTCCATGTAATGAAACATCAAGGCTTGGAGCAGGTTGTATATGTGAGTGGACTTATTTGTCCCTGTCCTCACTGTGTAAATCATCCTTCCTCTTCTGTGCATCAACCTTCTGAAATAGAGAGGGGTGTGTGCTCCTAATCATTGATGCTGGTCCTCCTCACTATTTTCTTCTTTCATCTTCAATATCTTACAATATATCGATAATGTCACATGCTGCTCATGGACTATGCCCGGATCTCCACATGTGAGATTCTTTGGAACTCCTTGCAAGGGTACAAGAATTCCTCTCTTTGGAGCAATTGCTCCATCTTCCTCTTCATGAGGTACTAGATCTTCTCTTGCTGTGACAGCGTTGTTACCTCTTACCTTCTCTTCCCCTTCATCATGAATGGAGGTTTCCTTATCATCATTAAGAGGCTCTATGTTTAGATCCTCTTTTGAAAAATAGATATTCATGTCTTCCTTTTGAGAAGAGAGCTCTTTCTGAAGTGGGTACCTTGCCTCTAGAAAGGTATTCTACAAGTTTTTAACCTCCTCAATAGTTTTCTGAAATGGAGTTGGGTTTATATATCCTTCCAACTTATGCAAAGTTTTTTTTTTTTTAGGCTTGGCTAGCTCAACCAAGGAAGTTTCAGAATGTTTTTCATCAAATATTTTTACTAACCTCCTAGTGAAACTTGCATAAGTAGATATATTTGCATTATTTAATGAAGAATATTCATAAAACCACCAGGCATAAGCCTTACCTTCAAGATGCAATGCTGCTACTCTAATGGCTTCATCTTCTGAAACTTGGTGTTGCTACAAATAGGTCTCTATCTCCTTCACCCAAGCCCTAGCTGAACATTTAGGTGACCCATCAAAAGTAGATAGAAAGAATCTACCGACATCATGCTACTTGCACCTCTTGCCTCTATTGTGATTTCTAGGTGTTTTATCCTCCCTGATATTGCAAAACCCTTGGAATTTTAGATGGTATTTGAACCTCTGAGATTGAGATTCATACTCTTGAAGATAGTCACCAAGAGTCTCCTCCTTTGGTACATCTCCTTCCTCCATCTCTCTTGCTATGAAAATAGGCATGGTAGATCATTGTAGATCTGATGGTGTAGTTGAATGCTCACACCTATAATTTGAAAATTTGGAGATTTCTTCGTGTACACGCCCTCTTGGAGAATCTCTACATCTCTCCATTCTCATCTCTTTGATGTCTCTGTTAATGCACTGCATAGTTTGAAGAAGAAATTTTGAGAACTCCTTCCCTCCTGATAATGAAGTTTTGCCTTCATCTCTTCTACAAATCTTCTCCTTCCTATGATAAGCCTACTTAGATGACATAATGGCTGAATTACATTGGCTGAGCCAAGATTATCCTCTGATACCACTGTAATATTCCCGAATGGGAAAAGAAGGAATATAGTGCATAAAACTGGAATTATGAAAAAATATAAATAGATCAAAGCATGAGACAATATTAGATCCATTCCATTATGAATATAACAGGAAAATAGGTACAATTTCTTGAGGAATAGATCACTCAAGTTGGGAAAACAAGCCTCCCATGAAAGCATACACCTACATCTAAAATGTTGTTAATACATGAAATACAGGAATGTAGAAAATTGCGTTGTCTAAGAGAGAATAGCAGCTGAAAGATACTAAATTATATTTTTTTTGATCTAATGCTCCAAAAATGCAAAGGCTAGAGATCCATGCTCCAAAACAGATTTCCAGGACAACCCAGGAAAGGTTTCCAGAAATACACACTATAAAAAATATAGCATACTTGGCCCTAGGGTTGAATAATCTATGCAACTGAATCACTGATGGGAGATGGCTGATCTGATATACAATATGGCTGATCCTCCTCTAAGATATCTCCTAAATGAAGGGCTGATCCCCACACAGGAAACCAAAACACTCCTAATAGGGAAATAAACCCACTGCTGCAGCTGCTCTCCAAAATAATGGAGTCTTTGAGGGAAACTGCATTGTAGCTTATGACTGCTACTTGGACTGGTGCCAAAATATTTAATGAAGCCCTGAAGTCTTCCTCACAAGCTTTAGGATGAAAGGATGATCCCTCCAATGGAAAACTAGCTCAGAAATTGAGATCTCTCTCCTCCACTGCTACACCCCTGCAACACAACCCAACTCTAAATAGAACTACATTGTACATGAGACTAAAGCTTGGCCAAATGCCTGAATGTGGAAGTAAGTGTAATTTTCCTCCAAGAGATTCTCAATGGAAGAGGTGGGATTCCCAATCAGGAACACCCAGTGCTAAACAACACGTGCAATATTAGCTAAATAACCAAAGAAAGCTATACGTCTAAACAGACCATATACTTAGAAATATCAAATACATCAACATAATGAATATATCTGCCATCCTCTTCCTTTTAGAAGATATGAGCTGCAAACCCTAAGCCCTGTCCATTAATGACACTACTTCCATGCAATGTGTCTCCATATAAAATTGTGTTGTCCCTCCATTAATGTCCACTCCTCCATGACAACGATGTTGATTTGGTCAAAGTTGACCCAATCAAAGTGCTCCAGCCCCTATTCACACCTTAGGGTGCTTGATTAAGCTGAAAAGATAATCTACTTTCACATGAGAAGTGGTTTTATTCTTCATAAATATATTTATGGGTCTCCCTACCCACTTATTCACCTATCTAAGTGACAAAATAAAACTTTAATATTCCAATTAGCTGTAAGCTAATTTAGGAGTATTACAGCCTTTCCCATAAGAGAGGCCAATGGGAAAATTAAGATGAAAAAAATTAGCCCCTCATCTCTTCCACACTTCCATGGACTCACCTTTGAGGATCCTAACACCTTCATGTTTGAATTTGTTGTTGTTTGTAGGACTGATGAATACACTTATGATGATCAGAAGTTGAAGGTATTCCCATCCACCCTTAAGGATGCAACCTTGCGCTGGTTCATGGGTCTGCTTGGGGATAGCATCACTACCTGGGCACAGATGGAAGAGACCTTCAACAAAAAATACAGAGACTACTGTAGGTCCAAGAAAACTAAGGATGAAATATCTAGGATGACTCTAGGAACTAATGAATCCCTAGAGGACTATGAAGAGAGGTTTCAATTAAACTATAAGAGATCCAACTGTACTCTCACTAGAAAATTTGGCGGAATTTCCGACGGCCAATGCGTCGCTATTCCGACACATAGTCGTTGCAAGAGCGACAGTTCGAGGACGGGAAAAACATGGTTTCCCATCCCGTCGCAATTCCGACGCGCTTAAAAAGTGTCGAACTACTGACACTTTTTCCATCGCTTCCAAACAGGCGTCGCTCTTCCGACCTTTCCCAAACCGTCGCTCTTCCGACGTTTGTAAACTGTCACAATTCCAACGAAATGTGGTCCGGCGTTTGTAAACTGTCACAATTCCGATGAAATGTGGTCCGACGTTTTGAGCATCGCTCTTCTGACGTTTGTAAACTGTCGCAATTCCTACACCATGTGGTCCGACGTTTTGGACGTCGCTCTTCCGACGTTTGTAAACTGTCGCAATTCCGACGAAATGTGGTCCGACGTTTTGAACGTCTCTCTTCCGACGTTTGTAAACAGTCGCAATTCCGACAAAATGTGGTCCGAAGTTTTTATACTGTTGCTCTTCCGATGTTTTTAAGTTGTCGCAATTCCAACGCTTACAAGGCGTCGGTATACCGACGGCGGGTTCAATTTAAAAAAAAAAAAAATGAAACTTTAAAAAAGGACAGTAAATCTCCAATATTTGTTATGAATTGTGGGCATTCCAATGACTGTGAAATATTAATACAATAAACCACCCCGCAGCGCTTCGACTATAAAAAATCATTTTTTTTTCACAAGAGAAAAAATGTTGTTTTGAATATATTATATGAAGTAAAACAGTCCATGAAGTCATTACATTTTCACATCTGAAGATTGGAACCCAAATATCCATCCAGAAAAGTGAAAGTCCCACCCCAGACAGTGATAGAAAAATACCCCATGTCACATACAGGGACTTGATATAAAACCCAGTAACGGTCCACATGGAGATTATCGACAATCTGAGAAAGCATCCAAATATGCTCGAGGCATCTATAAGAAAGTGAAATAGCAGTATGTAGAATAGTAAAGCAACAGATAGAGTACCGACGTCCATTGTTCCAAATACAAATTAAAGTACCCAAAATCCTGCAACAGAGAAAAACGCTAATCATGTGAGGAGTGTGATATGTCCAAAATATAAAAATACCATCAGACCATATCAATAAACCAGCAACATAGACCAGCATCGCTAGTTTTGAAGGCAGAGTGATAAACATTAATCATTTTTTTTTCACAAGAGAAAAAACGTTTTTTTGAATATATTATATGAAGTAAAACAGTCCATGAAGTCATTACATTTTCACATCTGAAGATTGGAACCCAAATATCCATCCAGAAAAGTGGAAGTCCCACCCCAAACAGTGATAGAAAAATACCCCATGTCACATACGGGGACTTGATATAAAACCCAATAACGGTCCACATGGAGATTATCGACAATCTGAGAAAGCATCCAAATATGCCCGAGGCATCTATAAGAAAGTGAAATAGCAGTATGTAGAATAGTAAAGCAACAGATAGAGTACCGACGTCCATTGTTCCAAATACAAATTAAAGTACCCAAAATCCTTGAGCAGAGAAAAACGCTAATCATGTGAGGAGTGTGATATGTCCAAAATATAAAAAGACCATCAGACCATATCAATAAACCAGCAACATAGACCAGCATCGCTAGTTTTGAAGGCAGAGTGATAAACATTAATCATTTTTTTTTCACAAGATAAAAAACGTTGTTTTGAATATATTATATGAAGTAAAGCAGTCCATGAAGTCATTACATTTTCACATCTGAAGATTGGAACCCAAATATCCATCCAGAAAAGTGGAAGTCCCACCCCAGACAGTGATAGAAAAATACCCCATGTCACATACACGGACTTGATATAAAACCCAGTAACGGTCCACATGGAGATTATCAACAAATCTAAGAAAGCATCCAAATATGCCCGAGGCATCTATAAGAAAGTGAAATAGCGGTATGTAGAATAGTAAAACAACAGATAGAGTACCGACGTCCATTTTTCCAAATACAAATTAAAGTACCCAAAATCCTTGAACAGAGAAAAACGCTAATCATGTGAGGAGTGTGATATGTCCAAAATATAAAAATACCATCAGACCATATCAATAAACCAACAACATAGACCAGCATCGCTAGTTTTGAAGGCAGAGTGATAACTTGTCAACACATAAAATAGTATCATAAAGCGGATACAGGAAATGTGCAGAGACATGTACTGTTGATATACGCCTCACACAAAAAGCATCCATGATAGAGAAAAAATATGTATAAACCCAGGGTCAATTGTATGTTCTGGCTTGCTTGTTCCCGGAAATAAAAACCATCTGCAGAAACCCAGGCTCGCTTGTAAGATCAGGCTCGTTTGATTCCAAAATTGGTAACCATCTGTTGCATTCGAGATGTAAGGTTCAGGCTCGCTTGTTTCCATTAGTAGCCCGCTACAGCATCCACCCTATTCATAGAAAAAAGGTTCCTGTAGATATACAAAGAAAGAGTATAATACATAAACCATATAAACATGGCTCTGTATTTCAAAAAACAGGTTTAAAATAGAAACAGGGCAACATTTTTTTTTCCAATTGTTATGAACATAATTCGACCGTGAAATATTAATATAATAAACCACCCCGCAGTGCTTTGACTATAAACAATCATATAAACATTATTTCAAAAAACAGGTTTAAAATAGAAACAAGGCAACATTTGTTTTTCTAAGTAAAGTTAATCTATTAACAGTGGGAATAAAATTACACTGAAGTCAAAAACATTGCCCAGACTCATGGAAAATTTTTCATCAAAAAATCATAAAATTAAGAAGACTGCCCTCATACGGGGAAACCAGTCTTGAACGTTTACAGAATTCAAAAATATTACAAAGGTCCAACATAGTAAAATAATCTAAAAGCAGCCCAATTAAGTGGGCCGCGAAGCAAGAAAAATAAATTAACCAAACTACTCCTCCGGCTCCTCGAAGATTCGGCACCATCCTTTGGAAGGTCTAGGATCGCTAGGTACTACCTCCACAGTCATGCCACCGCTCCCCTCCTGAAGGCTCGAATGCTGGCCGGCTTTTTCTGAGCTCAGAACCGCCAGACGGGTGCATTGTTCTTCCATTTGTGCCTCCTCATGGAAAACCACAGTAATTGAAGCTGTGATTTGTGGGCGGTTCAGAGAGAAATTAAAGGAAAAAAGCACAGTGCGCGTCGTGGGAGAAAGTGAAGCGGTGGGGAAATGAGGAGCAAGGGAGCCCATACGATGGCCAGATCCTAGAACCCGACCCCGCCCACTTCTAGTATCTGGATAGCGACCTGCATGATAATCACTGGACTGGGAAGTCGACTTGGTTGAGGGGCTGGAGGGAGCATGCAGGGGTTGACCTCTAGTGCTCCCCCTGCGGCAACGCATCCTTTGACGCAGGTGAGGCATGGGTGCAGTCTCAGCAGTGGGCACAAGAGGAGACGGAGAAGCAGAATTCCAAGAAACAGAGGAAGACAGACAAGGACCAGACCGAGAGAAATGTAGATATGCAGCAAGGTCTAAGCAGCAGTTCAGCTGGCCACTTCTCCTTCTCGTCACAGTGAGCAGGCAGTGTAACCTA
>JAXQQM020063687.1:0-53150 GCA_034641835.2 Pinus albicaulis
CGTTGTGTTGTATATGTCAGCCACAATAACAATATGGGGGTTACAGGGGTACAATAATAACAATAACGGGGTTACACTAACAATAATAAGGGACTATACTAGTAATATAGGCACCTAAAATGCCCCTCTCCTTCAAAAAGTGTTGTCATCAACGCTTGAGTAGCTCTGGGTGCTTCTGTATAAAATTCTCATCCTCCCATGTAGAATCTTTAGTGGGTAATTTATTCCACTTGATGAGATACTATGAAATTGATTAATTTCGTAGCTGTCGAGTTCTTGTTTCCGTGACTGCTTCAGGTTCCAATATGATTTTTCCTTCCTCATCAAGTTCTGGCAATATTGTTTGAACTGAAATATTTTCACCTATAACCTTCTTTAAGCATGAAACATGGAAAACTGGATGCACTCGTGAAGAAGCAGGAAGCTCCAATTTGTATGCCATAGTACCAATATTTTGCAACACCTTGTAAGGACCATAGTACTTTCGTGATAATTTATTATCCTTCTTAGCTTGCTTGAGGGACATTTGTTTGTATGGTTGTAGCTGTAAAAATACCCAGTCTCCTACATCAAAACTTCTCTCGCTACGATGTTGATCTGCCTGTTGTTTCATTCGATTTTGTGCCAAATTCAGGTTATACTTTAAGAGTTGGAGAACTTCTTGTTGATGCTCGATGTGATCTTCCACTGCTTGAACCTTCGAATTTTCCCTTAAAGATGATGTGATCGATGGTGGATGATATCCATAAAGTGCCATAAATGGGGTCATTTTTGCTGCCGTATGGAAGGAAGTGTTATACCACCATTCCGCGAGAGGTAACCACTTGACCCATTGTGTTTGTTTTTCAGATACAAAACAACGAAGATATCCTTCCAAACATTTATTTACTATCTCAGTTTTACCATCAGATTGAGGATGATAAGATGAGCTATGAGCTAATTGAGTACCCAAACAAGAAAATAACTCCCTCCAAAAATTTCCCGTAAAAATGGGATCTCTATCGCTCACAATAACCCTTGGGCTTCCATGTAGCTTTTGAATTCTGTCCACAAATGTAGTAGCAACTGTACTTGCTTTAAATGGATGAGATAATGCACAAAAGTGTGCATACTTGGTAAGTCTATCAACTACCACCATGATGACATTCTTTCCTTTCGACTTAGGTAAACCTGTGATAAAATCCATTGAAATCTCCTCCCAACGTTGACTTGGAATGGATAAAGGTTGTAGAAGTCCCGGGGTCTTAATTGTCTCAACTTTATTCTGCTAGCAAACCAAACATTCCGTCACAAAATTTTGAATATCAGATTTAAGGCCATCCCAAAAAAATTCTTTCTTCACCCTTTGGTAAGTTTTTAAAAATCCTGAGTGTCCTCCTAAAGGAGAAGTGTGCAATTCCAGAAGAATCTTTTGTTTTAGTTGGGAATTCTTGCAAAGATATAAGCGATCTTTGTACCATAAGGAATCATTTTTCCAACTAAATGTATCAGATGTACTAGGATCTTGCCGCAACTTTTGAATGAGTGTCCATACATCTTTGTCCTTCTTCCATTCATCTCTTGCTTTGGTTATCCAATCTGGTTGGATAATAGAAATGGCACAAAGCAATGCTTCCACCTCTTCATTCTTTCTTGAGAGTGCATCCGCAACAACATTAAGCTTTCCTTTTTTGTAGATTATTTCAAAGTCATAACCCAACATCTTTGTGACCCATTTTTGTTGCTCTTCTGACGATAGTCTTTGTTCCAAAAAGTGTTTAAGACTATCATGATCGGTTTTTACCTTGAAGTGTCTTCCCATTAGGTAAGTTCGCCATTTCTTTAGTGCATGCAATATTGCTAACATTTCCTTCTCATAAATAGGTTTCTGTAAATACTTTCCTTTGATTGGACGACTTTCAAAAGCAATGGGTCTTCCTTCCTGCATTAAAACTGCACCAATTCCATTTCTCGAGGCATCACATTCCACAATAAAGGTTTTTGTGAAGTCTGGTGTAGCTAAGACCGGTGCTAGGCACATTGCCTCTTTAAGACGTTCAAAGGCCTTAGTTGCTTCAGGAGTCCATGAAAATGCATCTTTCTTCAATAATGTTGTTAGAGGTGCTGCTATTCTCCCATAATTATTAACAAACTTGCGATAATACCTCGTTAACCCGAGAAATCCTCGCAACTGCTTTATGGTTGTGGGGACTTTCCATTCCTTAATGGCTTTAATTTTGTTAGGGTCTACCTTAACACCCTTGTGAGATACAATATGACCCAGATATTCCACCTCTTGTACTCCAAAGAAATATTTGGATGTTTTTGCATATAATTGTTTCTCTTGCAATAGTTTGAGCACCCTGTCAACATGTTGAACATGATCCTTCCAAGACCTGCTATAGATTAGTATATCATCAAAAATACTAGCACAAATTTTCTAAGGAAGGGTTTGAAAATGGAATTCATCAACCCTTGAAATGTAGAAGGTGCATTGGTAAGGCCAAAAGGCATGACCAAAAATTCATAATGACCCTCATGAGTTCGAAATGCCGTTTTTGGAATATCTTCAGTCTTCATTCTAATTTGATGATATCCTGAACGAAGATCCAACTTGGTAAAATAAATTGCTCCATGTAATTCATCCAATAATTCATCAATCACAGAATGGGAAATTTATCTTTAATGGTGAGCTTATTGAGCTCCCTATAATCCGGACACATGCGCCATGATCCATCCTTCTTGTGTACCAATACTACAGGAGCAGAGAAAGAACTTTGACTAGGTTGAATTATACCCGCCTCTAACATTTCTGCAATCATACGTTCAATTTCGCTCCTTTGGACGTAAGGATATCTATAAGGCCTGATGTTTGGAGGAACACTTCCTGGAATCAAATGAATAGCATGATCATGATCACGAATAGGTGGGAGTCCTTCGGGAGTTTCAAACACCTTGGAATGATTGTCCAAGACTTGTTGGAGATCTGCAGAAATAGATGATTTTGATGTTGGAACTTCTAGTGAGCATAATTGTGCAATTACACCTCGTTGTTCTTTCTTTAGAAGCTTTATCATGACATTAGAGCTTATTATCTTTCCCGGATTCCATTCAATACCCCGTAATTCGACTTCCTTTCCTTCTGAAAAAAATTTCAAGAAAAGTTCTTGAAAATTAAAGGCTATCGTCCCCAAAGATTGTAACCATTGTACTCCTAGTACAACATCAGCACCTCCCATAGGAATGGAAAGCATTGGACTAGTCAATACATATTCCCCCATGGTTAGCTTGATATTATGGCATTTCCAAGAGCAATTTATAGTTCCTCCATTTGCAACCATCACTTGGCATTCTGGTGCTGGGTATAGGAAACAATTTAATTCCTTGGCTACCTTACAATGAATAAAATTATGGGTGCTACCTAAATCAATCAACACTATTACCTTTTCTTCTTGATTTGTCCTTGTATCTTGAGAGTTTGAGGAGTGGTAATTCCTGCCAGTGCATTACACGATATGGTCGGATTCATTTCTTCCTCTTCTAGGGTTGGTTCCTGGTGTATATCCTCTTCTTGTTCATTTTCTTCTTCCTCTTCACAATTTATGTAAAATAATTTCTTCTCAGCACACTTATGACCTTTAGTGTATTTGCTATCACAATTGTAGCAAAGCCCTTTTGCTCTTTTTTCTTCCAATTTTTGTGGTGTCAACCTTGTAGGTTGTGGAAATCTAGGCATAGAAACACTTCCTTCTTTATAGAAGTGAGTGGTAGGCTTCCTTGTCGCCATAATTTTACATTCAATTTTTCTTGCCAACCCGAATGCCTTCTCCAATGAATCAGGTTCCAAAACGCGAACTTCATGTTGGATGTTATCCTTTAAAGTGCCTATGAAGAGATCAATCCTGTGTTCCTCTGGAATATCAGTTACCCTTATATTCAATTTTTGGAAGTCCTCAATGTGCTGCCCCACTAAACCCTTTTGTTTGAGATTTATCAATTGGCTAAAGAAGGTGTTGCTCTTTGTATCTCATAATGTGCTATCATTTCCTCCGTAAAAATTGACCAAGTGACAATTTTTTTACGGGAGAAAAGCCATCGATACCATACAAATGTATTTTGTTCTAAATGTAAAGTTGCAATGCATACCTTTTCTGTGTTTTGCACGTTATGGAGATCAAAATATTGCTCCATCTGTAGTATCCATGTTACAGGATCCTTTCCATCAAAATTCCTCATATCCATCTTTGGAATATGGTGGTTCTTCCCGCCAACATTAGAGTTTATGAAATCACAATTAAAATTTATTTTTTTCTCATCATGAGGTTCTTCTACTATCTTTTCACCATTAGGAAACCTTTCTTGTATCAACTTTGTCAAACCTTCCATGTCTTATTTTAGAAAATTCTTCATGTTTTCCATTTTCTCATCGATCTTAGCTTCCATGTCATCCATCTTAGATTCCATGCCAGCCTCCATGCCATCCATCTTAGCTTCCACGCCTTTCTTCAAACCGTCCATCTTCACTTCCATGCCATCCATATTAGCTTCCATGCCTTTCTTCAAACCTTCCATCTTCACTTCCACGCCTTTCTTCAAAACTTCCATTTCATTTTTTGTTGCTCTTTGCGAGAGTGAAATTTGTTGCACTTGCTCTTGTAATTTTGATAGATCATGTTGCAATTCTTCATCTTCATGAGTCATAGTAGAGCTTTCCAAAGGCTTGATGGGTATTGAATTCTTTTTTGGGGCCATTTTATAATCCAATACTGATATCTATTCTACAATATTCCCTTGCAATCAATTCAACTTGATTCTTCAAACAAGACTTATGCAATTCGGAAAAAAAATACACACCTTTTACTTGCTTTTGAGGAGCTCGATATTGAAATTGTATTATCTCTGTGATTGAGGCTCTTCAATATCTAAAATTCAGCACTGAAGTAGCCCTCTGAATTCTCTTTTGAATGCCACAGGTCTGACTTGATTTGGATTCTCCAAGACAAAGTTATGTCCAATCTCCCACAATGACCTAATTATGGACTGGTTCAGTATAGCGAACTTGTATGACTTGCCACGTGTCACTGTTTTTTCCTTCGCCTCTGAAATTGATATCTAAGAAACTAAAGTCTGTGTACTTGCGACCACTTTTTACGGCACTCCAATCCGATCCTCAGAGAGAGAGTTATTGAAATTTTCCCACGATCACCTTTTTGAGATGAAATTCAGGAGCCTGAAAAAGCACTACCTTCCACAGATCATATCTCCAAAAATATTGCGAACCAAGCTCTGAAATTTTTTGACGAGTTTCCTTAGGATTTCAGCTTCGCACCATAAAAATTTCAGATTTTGAACCTCAGTATAAAAAAAATTATAGTGAAAATTCCACAATGACTTGTTTATGAGCCTAAAAAAATACCTAACTTCCACAGATCATATCTCCGAAAATGTTGCGAACCAAGCTCTGAAATTTTTAGACAATCTTCCTCAGGATTTCGGCTTCGCACCCTAAAAATTTCAGCTTCTGAACCTTCGTAGAAAAAACGTTATAGCGAAAATTCCACGATGACCTGTTTGGAGCAGCGAAACCCTAGAATCCAAAGCTCTGATACCAAATGTTGTGTAGCCAACTCCAAAAAGAGAAGAAAAGAGATATCAACACCTTAGGAAATGAGCCACTTCGAGGGGGAAACCTCCAATACATTACATGAATGAACAATTCTTGGATGATTCAATTTACAAAACCTCCTTTCTATATATAGGAGTCCATGGGGCCATAATGTAATCCCAGTGGGCCACAATGCAATCCTAGCCGACCTAACAATAATAATTTAGGGGCACAATAATAACAGAATGGGGGTTACAAGGGTACAATAATAACAATAAAGGGGTTACACTAACAACAATAAGGTACTATACTAGTAATATAGGGACCTAACAAACACAAACATAGATATCACCATATTCTCTCTACCTAAACCATGAGTTTTTTTTTGTCTCCTAGTCTCTTAGGATTTACTGCAACCCACAGTTAGAATCAGGGGTCACTAGGCCCTAAACCATGACATACTCTCTGGGATCTACCATATATCCAAAACCTAGGATTCCTAGGCCTGGTGGAGAGAAAAACACCTCTTAGGATTTACCACAATCCAAACCCAGATCACTAGGCCCTAAAATGAGGCAACACATAAACCAGTTTTTTGTCATATCATTTGGAGATCCACCTCACTCGGCTTCGAATCCATCTGGAAATCCAACTAAACAAAAACATGAGAACTCCAAAACACCATGGCTATCCAAAAATGGCAAGGCTAGGCTGAAAACACTGTCACACCTAGAAAAACCCATGCTAAGACAGAAAAGAACCACATGAAATATCATGCATTCTAAATCTAGCAAGGAAAACACACATGCAAATTGATACTTGCCAAGAATCCTGCTGTAGTTGCTTGATTCCTTCTCCTCCTTGCTTGCTTCCTCATTCTTCTTGCTTTCTTTCCTTTCTTGGTCCAATGCCAAAATGCTCCAAGAAAATCTAAGTGTCCAAGAGTGAGTGAGCGAGAGAGAAAAATGAGAGAGCTCCAAAATTGAACTGAAAAAAGGTATCAACTGATCCTCATAAGCCTTTTTATCAATTAGGCCTCTATTTTCTTCATTTTCCATTATTTTCCTTCATTTTCCTCCTCGCATGCAACCTATGACCTTTCATCTCCCTTTTCTCCTAATTTCCATTATTTTCATAAAAAAATATGCCAAATATGTCATTTTTCCTTTCCAAATCATTTTCCTTTGTCTTTGCCAATTTCCTTAGCCATATTAACCGAAATGAAAACCCACTAGGATATTTTTCCCAACATTCAAATTGGAATAAGTGTCCCATAAACTGTGTTTATTATTTTTAACTTTTATTACATGGGATGTTCACTAGGGTTGTTACATATCTACAACCATGTTCTCTTTTCCCTTAATGTACCTAATATCGAAGCCAAATTCAATGATCGTATCCAAACACTTAGCTTTCCTGGAATTCAGATTCAGTTGGTCAAATAAGTATCTCAATCCACTATGATCACTCATCAATATGAACCTTCTTCCAAGAAGATAGTATCCCCACATATTCAAATCATGGAAGATCACTGCCAACTCAAGATCATGTGTCACATAGTTTTTCTCGTGCTCATTCAGTTTCCTTAATTCATAGCATACTGTCTGTCCTTCCTACATTAGAATGATCCGAAAATGGGTTGGATAACCTGTTATGCTTTTCAAGAACCTCCCATTCAGTTAAACAAATAAAATATCTAGCTTATACTTGACATTTGTGGAATTTTGTACTTTAAATAGGTGTACGATTTTTAACTGTTTAAGTGTCTTAATTCCATTTTTTTTTTCTGAAATTAAACATGTGTAACAACAATATAATGAAGAAAATAAAAATCCACACATAACACCAAATTAATCTAGGAGTTCACTTGAATATCGTGGGCTACGTCTCCTTGAGCTTTTGTCATCGTGACTTAGCTCTTTGGGATTATGGAAAAGTTTCTTTTACAATTTCCACACTTAAATCCAATGGTTACTGAACTAGACCAATGGTCTTAGAATACCATCTATATCCCTGTCATGGCTGTCATCACTATGTGAACAGATATAGGCTCCCTTAGACTTGATTCCTTTTGTCGATGCTCTGAGATACATTAAGCTTCTCCATGGCACTAACTCCTTCATAATTATTTTTCTATCCCCGAAACCTCACCTATAGTCTCCATCACATATCATACCTCAAAAATGGACTGCTCGTTTGCTCAAAATGAGCACTGCATCCCCAAACTAGGCCTCCTTCAACAATTGACCTTGGGTTGCCCAAAACTTCCTTGTAGCTTCTATAGCTCTAAAAATATTAAAATGGCTATGAAAATCCCTTCATTGGATTCAGAATGCCAAAAATAGTCAGAATATATTATTGGTTCACTGAAATTGGCCTTCGACTGCTTCGGTTTTGCCTCAAACACCTGTTGGCACCCCCCTTGGCACTAGGGTCACTGAAAAATTATCTGATGGGGTCTCGATCGTTTGGTCTCAATCTAGTCTCCTAAATTGAGCTCATTTAATTGTCAACCAGGGTTGGTAAACTGCTGAAGTGAAGTGTACTGTATGTACCTAGGTGCTTGTTTCTTAATGCGTTGTGTGTAGTGTTTTGTGATGTTTTTGGTCTTTTGTGATGATTTATGATGTTTTTGGTATTTTGGTGGTTTTATGTTCACAAGGAAAATGACTAGAAAGCTAATGGACAGCAGCTAATGATTAAAAACAGAGTGAGACCTAATTGGTTGATGACAAATGACTGATACAAATGCAATATTTAAAACAGAATCAAATCTAAACTATGACTAGGCAAAAGCAAAGCTTGATAATGACTTTTAAGCAAATGATTCAAAACACAAATTAAACTTGTCAAATTCTTTCATCAAAGGAATTTGAGAGAGAGCTTGAGACATGGTCAACTAAGTATGCAAATCTCCCTAACTAAACAGTTTGAACAACTAATTTATAATGATGCAACATTTCATCCTTGGTTAGAGATTTGTTGAAGTATGTTTGGAATAAAACATTGATATCATCATAAGATCTTCTATTCTAGGACTAGTTCCTAACTCTATTCTGCAATTTAATTGAATGTCACAAAACCTTACTCAAGAGTTATTGATTTCTTTTCAAATTAGTCTTTTGAGGGAGGGCTCTGTTTATGAAATGATAAGGAAATTGCAGAGGTACTTCAGGCCTTAAAATGATGTTGTCTTCTGTTCATATGGTTATAGATCAATTATGGATTTTAGAACAAGAAGAGGTTTGTAAATACTGAAGGCTGTTTTGTTAATCTTAACAACTGTAATCTAGTATGCAGTGAATGACAACTGAATATGGAGTGCAAATGCAATGAGTTGAGCTACAACCAAACCTAAGATGTCACTAGCCTAAAACAGTGTTAAACTACAAGTCATTATCAAACTTAAAGCAAAACAACTGAACATGAGTTAAGTGCAATTAAACTCCGGAGCATCCTAACTAAACTATCATGCATTATTCTATGGAATTATACAGTCTGTTTGTCCCTCATGATTGGTATTTTGGAAGAGTTTTTAGAACAATCCTGACTGTGTAATTGAGTGCAAATGCAAATGTAAAGACTGAAAGCAATGAAAAACTAAGATATCATGGCTATCTCTCACTCGTCATTATGATATTTTGGACAAGCGTTTAAGAGCAAGAACAACTATGGTACTTAGTGAAAACACACAACTAAAACGTTCAAGATCACAATCATGCTTAAGACAATATAAAGATTTCTTGGAAGAGTTTCTTCTTGTGGAAGAGTGCTTATCATAAGTATAACCATGATGGTGAATAAAAGAGACTACAATTAAACCCTACAATACTATAGCCATTTCCCATTCATCATTATAATCTTTTGGAAGAGCTTCTTCTTTTGGAAGAGTTAGAATGAGTATAACCACAGTAGCTAATGAAAACAACTACTAATTCAAATTCAAAAACGTAAAGGCAACTAGAATACTTATCTAAATTACGCAAATAAATCCGTGCAAGAGGCAGGGGCCCTCTACCACCTGACGGAATCTAACTCCAAATCAAATCAACGCTTTCAAAACAACACTGTCTGCTTCATTAAAAGTGAAATAGCTTGAACAGAGCACTCTGCGTCTTCAGAAATGTAGCACAGGATCTAAGCAAAATCTAGAACAAAATCTAGCATAAAATCTAGCCTAGCTCTCGGTTTCCCAAGTGTTTATATAACAAATGTAAATAACAAGACTTGCAACAATTTCAGGAACATTGTCTTTCCTTATCGGAATCACATTAGGACTCTTGAAGTGGCTACGTAACAAGGAAATGGACATCTGGACTAAGACATTCCTATTAGAAGTCTGTCTTCTTAAATGTGTTCCCACGTACCAAAACCATACACAGAATTCGTTTCTTCCTTCATGGTGAGAAACGAACCATGTAGACATGACGTGGAATATGCCCATATGCGGTTTTTCTTGAGAGGCCACCTGGAACATACTCAAACGTGAAGACAGCTGCAGAATCGCCGGTTAGCTACGGAATGTCTGCATTCTGCAGCTAGTTCCGATCAAAATGCATTACAATGACAAAAATCATAAAACTTAGCAAGTCAGTCATGTTAATCATTCTAAAAGTAATTTTAACTAAATTCATTGATCAATTGGGTCTGGAATAGCAATGGACAAAGGAAAATGAGGTAAAATGGAATGAAAGAAAGAACAATTTTGAGGCTCAACATCGACCTCCATAGTCATAAAAAAATTCTAAAACTCCTCCATTGGGTCTTAAGTATCAAAAAAATCATAAATGACTATCGTTCATCGCATAAGGCCTTCAGGCCGCTTTCCGGCTAGGCCCCAAACCGTTGTTGGCACTTCGTTGGCCCTAGTGGCCCCCGGAACTTCACTAAAGCATCTCGACCTTCAAAATTACTATACGTGTTCTTCAAACCACACCAGGTTGTTCCAGAACATCCGAAACATCTAAAATGACTATTGGATTTCTGAATAAGGCCTCTAGCTCCCCTGGCTAGGCCTCAAACTACTGCTGGCCCATGGTGGCCCTAGTGGCCCCTATAACTTATCCGAAGCAAAAACCTGCTCAAAAGTCCTCTGATGGCTCTGCAACCCTCACCAATGAGTCTATAATGTCCAAGATAGTCGAAATTGACTATTGGCACTCCAAAATTGGTTGAATCTAGCTCAAGATAGAGCCAAAACAAGATTTGTCCAGTGTCCCTTAAAAAGATCCACTAAATGTAGAGAAACTGAACTTAGCTCCAGTTAAAATAGGAGCTGCCCCTAAATCTAGGCGCGCTCTAAAATCTCCGCCAGATTAAACTGGAGCTTATCTTAATGCTAATCCGCAATTAGAGGTCGGTTAAGCGCTTCTTAAAATGGATAAGCACTAATTAGTGTTAACACTGTTTATCATGGGTTAACCACGTTTAACACTTAATTAAACCACGTTTAATACATATCCGCCAATACTGAACTTTAGCACCTGGTTTTGGGCACTTGGGCGCATGGGGGAAAGGGCCGACCCTCCCCCCCACAATACACGCCATGAATGATAAAGCCAACCGCATCCACTCTAATGTTAAGAACCGCTTGTATGGCCAAATGGTAAGACTCAGCAGGTAATCTCCTATGCTCGAGGAATTGCATTCACCTGCAATCCCAAATTTTTTGACCATCAGATATGGGCCACATGGTGGCCTCCTGGTCCGCTACGATCAGCCCATGATTACCTAATTTAAAACATGTGCACCCAACAACAACAAAGTTACCACTAAGCCAAGTCCTAATCGTCAAAACAATATTCGGGAATATTTCGATAAATATTTCAAGAAGTCAAACCACTTCTCACCAAGCAACTTCCATGGCGAATTTTGTTGCAGCAAATCTTCCTCATGTGAAACATCCATTCTCACATCAATAATGGAATCCTTGGTTCCACTTTTTCCAGTATTTATATCCTCTTGCCTCATGTGCTTGGGACGATTAGTTGGATGCAATTTCCAACAATGGGAAACAACATGCCCCCTCTTCTGGCAATTTGTGCAAGTCTTATGCACCTTCTTTGCAAGTTACCTTTGCCTCAACTGCTTCATGTATGCCTTCATCCTCTTCCAGCATCTCAAAACAACATGGTTACACAGACCACAACATGCACAACAAAACTTTCTTCCATTCAAGCATGCTGATTTGACATGCTTATTAGAAACATAATCAACTTGACTATGGGAAGAATTATACCTCAAATGTTGTTTTTCGTGTCCATTTTTTTTACCTTCATGAGGAGATGAACTAGTAGAGGTTCTAGGTTTCTATTGAAGACTAACATCAGTGTTCATGTCTTGAAAAATGTATGAAATCGAATGCTCGCCATAACCTACATGTCTATAATCTTCTTGCTGCAACATAGGCTTAAAACAATGGCAATAAAATTGAAAACAAACTTTACATGTTTGTGGTTTAGAACTTGGAACAAAAGTTCTTTTTGAAGTTGCCTCATATGCCTTCATGGCTTTGGAGTGTTCACCATTAGATTGAACGTAACCAAGACAAAAATTCTTAGGTCGTTCGTCAACCAAAATAGGATCAATCATGCCTTCTGCATGCTTTCCTAAAACCTTGCCTTCATACCCCATTTGAAACATTAACTTGGACCCTATACCTCTAGTATGATTTTCAAATGAACTAACACTTATTTCTAATGAGGAAACTGAAGACAAATTAGAGTGAATTACCTCTACTTCACGCATGTTCTTGGTTAAGGCCTTTTGGGCTTGATGGACCTCTCCATCTCATGCATTATTTGGATAATTTCTTCCTTCTCTTGCTTCATAGCAACCAATTGCTCACGAAGTATAGTGCTTTCTCTTCTATCTTCATACATAATTTGCACCATGTCCTTCAGGATGTAGAAGTCACGCTTCATGTCTTCATTGAAGAATCTTGTGAAGGAGGAGGATTTTGAAACCTCACTTGATGAAGTTTTCAATATGAAAATGAACTAAATAACTTCAACCAACAGTTCCAAATCTTTCAAAATAATTGACAAAGCTTCAAACCAAAATGGTTGTAGAGTCAAGCTCTTCTTCAAGTAGCCTTTTGCAAACAAACAATGGTCAGGAGGGTTTTTGCTTCAAGGGTGACCTTGAGTTCCTTTGGGTAAGGAAGACACCTTCAAACCTTTCCTCCTTTTTTTCCTCTCCTGGAATTAGCTATCAATATCTTTATGTTCACCTCTAGCAAACTCAAGCAACATTTAGTTTGCAAACAGTCAAACAGTCAAATCCTTTACACTGTTTAAACACCTTTCAAGTCAAACAATCAAGCTATTGCTCTGTCAATCAAGCAACCAAATTCTCTGATACCAACCTGATCTAAAAATGGGTTGGATAACTTTTTATTCTTTTCAAGACCCTCCCATTCAGTTAAACAAATAAAATATCTAGCTTATACTTTACATTTTTGGAATTTTGTACTTGAAATAGGTGTATGATTTTTAACTATTTAAGTGTCTTAAGTCCATTTTTTTTGCTGAAATTAAAAATGTGTAACATAAATATAATGCAGCAAATAAAAATGCACACATAACAGCAAAATTAATCTAGGAGTTCACCCAAATATCGTGGGCTACATCTCCTTGAGCTTTTGTCATCTTAACTTAGCTGTTTGGGATTATGGAAAAGTTTCTTTTACAAGTTCCACACTTAACTCCAATGGTTACTGAACTCAACCAATGGGCTTAGAATACCATCTATATCCCTGTCATGGCTATCATCACTTTGCAAATAGATCTAGGCTCCCTTAGACTTGATTCCTTCTATCGATGCTCTAAGCTACATTGAGCTTCTCCATGGTACTAACTCCTTTAGAATTATTTTTCTATCCCTAAAACCTCACCTACTATCTCCAACACATATTAGACCTCCAAAATGGACTGATTTTTTGCTCAAAATGAACACTTCATCCCCAAACTAGGCCTCCTTCAATAGTTGACCCTAGGCTGCCCAAAACTTCCTTGTAGCTTCTATAGCTCTAGAAGTCTTCAAATTTCTCTAAAAATCCCTTCATTGGATTCAAAATGCCAAAAATATTCATAATAAACTATTTTTTCACTGAAATAGGCCTCTGGTTGCTTCGGTTTTGCCTCCAAAACCTGTCGGCACCCCCTACCACTAGGGTCACTGAAAACTTCTCTGATGGGTTATATACCCCTAGAAGTCCTCAAAAGCTTCTAAAAAATCCTCCATTGTGTTCATAAGTATCAAACCAGTCAGGAATGACTATTTTTTCGCTGCATAAGGCCTCTAGCTGCCCTGGCTAGGCCTTGAACTATTGATGGCACTTGCTGGCCCTAGTGGCCCCTAGAACTTCATTGAAGCATATCAGACTTCAAAATTCCTCTACGAGCTTTGAAAACCACACCATTACTTCCAAAACATCTGAAATATCAAAAATTGACTATTGGATATCTGAATAAGGCCTCTAGCTGCCCTGGCTAAGCCTCAAACTGTTGTTGGCCCCTGTTGGCCCTAGTGGCCCCTAGAACTTATTCGAAGCAAAAACCTACTCAAAATTCCTATGATGGCTCTTCAACCCTCACCAATGAGTCTGGAATTTTGGAGATAGTCGAAATTGACTATTGGCACTCCAAAATTGGTCGAATCTAGCTGAAGATAGAGCCAAAACAAGATTTGTCCAGTGACACCCAAAAAGCTCCACCAAATGTGGAGAGACTGAACTTTGCTCCAGTTAAAATAGGAACTCCCCCTAAATCTGGGCGCACTCCAAAAGCTCCTCCAGATTAAACTGGAGCTTATCTTAATGCTAATTCACAATTAGAGGTTGGTTAATCACTTTTAAAAATGGATAAGCACTAATATGTGTTAACACCGTTTATCGTCGGTTAATTACGTTTAACATTTAAATAAACCTAATTTAAAACATAACTGCCAATGCTGATCTTTAGCACCTAGTTTTGGGCACTTGGGCACATGGGGAATGGTTGGCCCTTCCGCCCCCCCCATATGCGCTCATGAATGATAAAGTCAAACTGCGCCACTCTAATGTTAAGAACCGCTTGTATGGTCGAATGGTAAGAATCGAGCGTTCTATGCCTGAGGTCTTATGTTCAATTCTGGTGTTGTCCCAAATTTTTTGAACACTGTATATGGGCCATGTGGTGGCCTCCGGGCCTGCCATGTGGGAGCCCATAATTGGCCCGATTTAAAACATGTGCACCCAACTGCGAACAACAATGTGCCACTTGTCAAGACCTGATTGGTCCAAATGAAATATTTCTGGGAATATTCTGAGGAATATTCCTTGGAATATTCTCTTTTCAATTTTCCCAAATCCTAGTCAAACTTGGTCAAAGTCCAAAAATTGCAGTTTATTGGACTTTTCAAACTGCGATAACTTCTTCATACGGTGTCGGTTTTTTTAACCATTCGCAACGCCGAATTCAAGAAGAAGAGATCTATTCGATCGCTCAGGTTCAACAAACTTCCGAAAAATTTGAATTTTGAGCTATCAATTAGGTCCATGATCTAGTTCTGATCATAGAACCCCACCAAGTCCTCTATGGAAATCATCTATACACACCACAAAATATTTATGTGGATCTGCGATCTTTAGAACTGGATAATTTGTCAACAACCACTTCAACTACTCAAAAATTGTAGCACATTCCTCCATCCATTCAAATTTATTACCTTTTTTCTACAATGATGTAATAAGATATGAAATCCGTGAGAAGTTCCTGATGAACCTCCTGCAGTAATCTGCTAACCCCATAAATGACTTTACCTCATCCACATTCCTTGGAGTTTCCCATTCCATGATAGCTCTTATCATTCCCATGTCTAATGATATGTCTTTCTTGGTAACCACATGTTCCAAGTAATGTACCTCTGTTTGAAAGAAACTGCATTTACTAATCTTGGCATACAACTGATACTCTCTTAGCAACCTCAATATTGTTGCTAAGTGTTCGGCGTGCTCTTCCACATTCTTAGAATATATCAATATATCAATGAATACAATAACAAACTTTTCCATATAAGGACAAAATACATTATTAATAAATCACATAAAAGTAGTTGGAGAATTAGTTAAAACAAATGGAACTACAACAAACTCATAATTTCCATACCTGGTCTAGAAATAAATCTTGTATATATCTTCTTCTTTGATGCATACCTATTGGTATCCTAATCACATATCAATATTCTAGAACATTGATACTCCCTTCAACTGATCAACAAGTTATCAATCCTCGAAAATAGATACATGTTCTTAATGGTTACCTTGTTCAAATTCATGTAATCAATGCACAAGCTGAGAGTACCATCCTTATTCTTCATAAAAAATATTGGTTCACCCCAAGGAAACACACTTGGCCTAATGTATCATTTTTCCAGCATTTCCTTCAACTGTAGCTTCAATTCCACCAACTCTACAGTGCTCATCCTATAAGGTTCCTTTGATGTTGGTGTTTCCCCTGATACCCACTCAATATAAAGTTCCACTTCCCTGTGAGGCAGCGGCTCTAGAATATTTGTAGGAAATACATCCTAAATCTGCTACAAGATTGAGTACCTATTCAATATGTTAACGTCCTCAACATCCTTACCTTTATCAGTGGAGATATGCACTGCAAATAACACACACCCTTTCATGTGATTGTGCTTTTCTTGCATAGTTGTAACCATCCTAATTGACATAGCCTTCTTCTTACCGTGCAATATTATTTATTTTCCATTGTTATCCAAGAATAGCCTTATCATAGCAATCTACCTTAGTCTCGAGGAGATACAACCAATCCATATCTAGAAGAATACTATATGATCTCAATGGATGTACATTCAGATGCGCTGATATGGGCATACCATTCAACTTAAATGTAAAAACTCTTACCCAATAATGAACTCTTTACTTTGTACCTATAGCCAACTGCAATAACCAAGATTATGCATGTACTTATTTATTCAATCCACACTTATCCACCAGGTCAGGGTTAGCATAACTATAATTAGATCCAGGATCAATCAAAATAGAAACAAATTGATCACAAAGCTTACTTTCCATCTCAATAATAGATGTCTAGTGATCCACCTGCATGTTATCCAATGTTGCATAAATACGTGGAATACTTTGTCCAACATCCCCCTTTATCTGTTCTTCCTGAGCATTGTAAATATGTGTTCTGCCACCCCGCTGTTGTGGAGAATCTCTCTTGCAATGATCCTTGCCACAAGTCCAACATTGTAAAGGATTCTTTCCCTCACCCTTGTTTTTCTCCTCAAACTAAAATCCATGTCCTATATCAGATGCATTGAACTTCTTAGGCAGTACTACATTCTCTTTGTTACATGTGTCCTAAGGTCTAGTTCACTTCTTATCCCATTTCCATGTATTCTTCTCATTTCCCTTCCAATCTTGCTTAGTCTCATACCTACCCTTTGATTGCTCATAAAAATGCTTTAGTTTTCTGATGGTTTCCTCTAACGATCTAGGCTCATCAAACTTAATCATGTCCTTGAATTTTACCGGCAACCCACTAATGAATCTTTTAATCTTTTCTTTCTCCTCCTTAAGATAAGGCACATACCTCAACAACTGCAAGAATATTCTAGTATACTCCTCATCGGCCATAGATCCCATATTTAGCTCATAGAATTCCTTTTCCCTATCATCATAATACCTCTCATATAGATAATTCTTCCTAAAAATTCTCTCAAACTCACTCCAAATCAACTCCCCTTCCCATATTCCTTTGGCGTTATTTACATCTTCCCAACAAATGTCTACTTTACCTTTAATATTGAACGTAGTTATTATGGCCTACATGTTATCTGAGTAATCATGCAACTGGAAGACATTATTCATCCCAAGTAACCACGCTTCTGCATCGTGTGACTTATTCATTTATCCATCAAATTTAGGTGGCTTTACTTTCTTTAACTCATCTGACAAATATCCCCTGTAACTCCTCCTGTAAGGGTGATAACGATGATGACCATGATACCTATCTTGACCAGAACTAGAGCAAATTCCATATCCACTTTCTCATCTATTAGGTGTATCTAAGAACCTACCATCTCTGACTGTATCATCTCTATCTGACCTATGCCCACCATGATACCTATTGCCATATGCTTCATTAGTCATATCCTCATGTCCATGATTGATCCTATGTGGTCCATGTCTCTGCATGTATGATGAACTCTGAAGGATAACTGCATTGACTTATGCCTGTTTCTCATATTCCCTAGAAAGTATCTCTTGGGACTGAATGATCTTGTCATTATTTGATTTGCAACTTCTTATTTTTGACTTCAGACTTCTTAATGTTGTTGAAAATGGCAATAAGAAAATCCCAATTTAATTTTCTCTTGAATTAAGTTAGGAGAAAATTGTAATTCCACATCAGAATACAAGAAGAATGTGTTAACTAAGTTAGTTTAACTTAGTTGGCTTAGTTAATTCGAGTTGAGGGCCTAACTTGGGGCATGTAGAGTGATTTCTAAGTTTTAGGAGCCTAGGTTGAGTTTAATTTGAGTTGTAATAATTTAATTCAATTAAACTGAGTTAAAGTCGGTTAAACTAGTTCCAACTATTGGAAGAACTAGCGGGAGGTCAAGTAGTGGGGTGTGTACTCAATGATCAACCAATTAACCAATAAATCAGCCATAATTAACTCATTCATGCATGATCTATGAGTTACCTAGTTGAGATTGGAGTTCAAGGGCAGTGTATTGTCGTTTGTATAATTATCCAAGTTGTATAGGTGGTGCATGCAAACAGAGAAGGGCCTATAGGGATTGCGCAATTATGGATGAGGGATTTCCCTAAATAATAGGGGCTAATTACCAAGGAAAGAGCGCAAGGAAATATGGGCTTGGGAAAATAGGAAACTGGTTAAGTATTGACTAGAGGCAGCTTCTGAAGCAGTGAGATAGATTATATTTGTGTAGAGATTGTTTAAAGTTGAACAAGCAATGTATTTCTTATCTATTTTCTGATTAATGCAAACAAATAAGAAGGGATTTTGAGCAATGGATTTCCCCTAGGTATATCCTCATGTTATGTGTGTTAATTGATTCATGTCGCATGTTTTTTATATTTCTTCTCAATGTTGAATTTCTTTCTGTGGATGAGTAGAGTATATTCAAGTCTATTGTTTTAGTAAATTACAATTAGCATTTTGAATCTACAAGGAATTTCTACAAATGTATCTTCTATGTGAGGGGAGTACTCATCACCATGTTGCTCATCTGATATGTAGGGAGAGTCTCATGAACTGTAGTCTACGATATTTATTTTCATCTTTGATCCTCTACTTCCTGCAAACATACCATGTCAGATAACCAAATATAACAAAATCACACGTACCTCAGTGAAGTTCATAAGAGGTTATCTCGACTGCAAGATCAATCTAGATCAACATAACATACATATATATACACAATGAGATCAACATATTCATCATTTCATCATAAACCTAGGCATGACAACACAACTGCAACAATGACCTCATGCACGACAATCATAGCCCTATCCATACATGCATACAAACCATACAAACACTGACATGCATAATGAACACTTATGTAACCAACATGTATGCATGAAAAACACATCCCAACAATATAATCATCAACTTCTACATCATGACAAAAAAACTATGAAAAACACATATACAACCTACATGCATGCAATACAACCACATTACGCCCATCCAATCCAAGTGTTGAACCCGGAAGCTTTGATACCACTATGTAACACCCACCTCCTACATTTACCCAAGTTACCAGCCTACTAGGGTAAACATGTGATGGAGAGTTACTATGACATGATTCAACCTCCTAGATCACCTTAAGGAAGTGGAATTAACAAGACAAAAGCCTTAATAAATTCCCTCAAGTGTTACAAGATCCCCAAGGGATAAAACACCCTTACAGGTGCCTAAGCCCTGATACAAAACTCATTTTTAATGCCCTGGTCTCCCAGACGCTAGCACATTCGACTGAAACCCTCCATTCACATGCATGATGCCTACAAGGGAGAGACTGCAATATTTTTCAGCCAGTTTTGTGCCTGCGATCGCGTGATTTAATCCACTTTTTAAGGATAGGATCGAAACCTCTGCCCAAAACTTAATGAAAATTTCATAGCCATGAATGACACAAGGAAAAAACCTTCCATACAAATATTGGATAAGAACTTGACCTACCAGGCCTAACCATGATAGACATTTCGTCAAACAGATCATGAACATGTAATCTACAAGTCATAATTATACATCTGAACATAGGGATCTCATACTTATTTGAGAATCGTCAAGAAGGTCTAATGCTATATCATAATATTCACAATATCATCTATTATGTCATGTATTCATTAACATTTCATTTACTAACCAAAATATGATGAGATCCATAACTCATATATGTCATAAACCATGCTTATAACCAACATATAATTAGAGAAATATCGATAATAGAATAGTCATTAAAACCACATAATAGAAAGCACGTTTAACCATCAAATACAAGAGGAAAAAAAGTCTTAATAACATATGCAAAATTGAACCAAGTCAGGGACTTCCATGTACCACCTGACCATAGATTAGGATGAACCAAATATATCTTTCATCCAATTACCCATGTGCCATATTCTAAGCATGGATGTGGGATCTCATGGAATAAACCAAGAAAAACCAAACCAGGGCTTCCAGAGGCCAAACTGCCTCAACCCTCAACCAATGATTTCACCTCACGGTCGTACATCACTAACCATCACCAGATCGATCTCTACCAAATTTTTCCAGGGCTCCAGAGCATTTGTTCCAACCCGTCTTCCAAGACTAGTAACTCAACCCACAATTGTCATCGGGTTGTAGATCATTTTTCCAAAAAAGGCTTCTAAGACTAGTAACTCAACCCACCAAGGGCTTCAAAGCATTTATCCAACCAAGTTTTCCAGGACTAGTAACTCAACTTAAGTTGTTACAGGATTTCCAGAGTGTTTATCCAACCAAGACTCTAGGAACTAATAACTCAACCCACACCCATATGTAACATGAGCACCAATCAGAAAAAAATTGGAAAACCCACAACACCATGGCTATCCAGGAAATGGAAATGATAGGCAAAATCATTGTCAATCCAGGAAATCCTCCATGTCAATGACATATCATAACCAAGAAACCACATGTATATGCCATGCATGCCAAAAATAGCAAGGAAATCATACATGCAAATTGGTACCTGAAAATCAAATTTGATATAGTTGTTGATCTTGTTGTTCCCTTGAGCTTTCATGCTTTTCCTTTTAATTCATGCTCTAAATCCAAAGTATGCCCAAAATACTCCAAGAGTGCTCCAATAAAACTCTAAGTGTGCAAGAGTATGTGAGACAAAATAGAGGAGAGATCCAAGCTAAAACTAAAAAAAAGATATGAACTGATCCCCATAAGCCTTTTTATCAATGAGGTCTATATTTTCTCCATTTTCCCTTATTTTCCCTCAATTTCCTCCTCACATGCAACCTGTGACCTTTCACCTTCCTTTTCTCCTAATTTCCTTTATTTTCATAAATAAAATTTCAATAAATGACACTTTTCCTTTCCAAAGCCTTTTCCAATTTCCATAGCCATTAATTAATCACCAATGATCTGCATCATTATGTTTTCACCCAACATTCATCTTGGAATACGTGTCCCATGACCTTGGTCTTATTTTTCCTGTAACACCTCCTCTCATATCTACCCACTTTCACCGGCTTGCCCAGGGTAAACATGATTTGAAGGTCACTATGATAAGACTTAGCCTCCTAGGTGACCTTAAGAAAATGGAAGCGACAACTTAAGACCTTATCGTCTTCCCTCAGGTGCTACATGACCTCTAGCAGTAACCCAACCCCTCCAAGTGTCCAAACCACGATACAAATCACTTTTTCCATGACCTAGAGTCCCATTCACTCCCTTACCAAGGCCCCCATGTGACTATGGGTTCATAGTCACACACATAAGCCTTCCTCCATTGACTATGGAATTTTCAGCTTAGTTCTATGCCAACGAATCCGAATTTTGTGCCACTTTTTCAAGGCCATGACTCAGGTCTCTACCCAGAACTCAATGAAAATTCCATAGAAGATAAAATAACATAGAAATAGTTATTTTAAACTAAAGACAGAAGCCAATACTTGACCTAACCATCCCCAACTTGGATTGACTTTCTGTCAAACACTTGGTAGATATGCAACCTACATGTCTTGAATAGAATTATGAACATGAGAGACTGAAAATAGTTCTTTGGTTTAACAAGAAGGGTCACTGCCTTCTCAAATTAGCTATCATAACACCAATTAGGTCTTGCATTCATTATTCATTCAACTATGAGTGAAATCATGAAAATAGTCATGACTAATATTTTTCATAAAACCATGCTTATAACCAACATATAAGCAGATAAATAACAATGAAATAACAACCATTAAATCCACATAATAATAAATACATTTACTCATCAAAAGAAAGAGAAATTTATCTCTTATTAAACATAGGAAAAAGCCAACTAGGTTTGGGACTTCCATGTACAACCCAACCATAGATTAGATGAACCAAATATTTCTTTTAGCCAATCACCTTCGTGCCATATTCCAAGCATGAATATGGGATCTCATGTGATAAACCAATCCAAACACAACCAAGGGAATCCATAGGCTAAACCACCTTCACCCTCTCCATACCGTGAACACACCTAAACCGGTGTCGAGATCACAAAACCAAACCGAGCGTGGATGCCTTAGAATTCCTTCACCATCCTTGAGGAATTTTCTTGTCTCCACCCTCAGGATTACCGTGTATCCCATCATTACCAGTCAAGGGATTCCTAGGCTTTTGGGAATTTTCCTGAGACCACCTCACCCCAGATTTCGAAATCCTCTGACAATCCAAAGCTCAAAACACAGAACAATCCCATCACACCATGGCTATCTAGAAATGGAAAGGCAAGGATAAAATCCATTGTTGAAACTATGCAAAATCTATGCCAATGACAAAAAAAGAACCAAATACCAACATGCACATACCATGCATGTCAAAACCAGCTAGGAAATCATACATGCAACCTATAACCTGCAAGCATCCCTTCTGAAGTTGCTTGATCCTTGTCTTCCTTTGCTTTCCTTGACCTCGTTTGTCTTTCCTTTCTTTTCTTTGCTTCCTTTATTTTCCTCTTGGTGCTTTTTCCTTTTCTGAGACTAATTCTAACACTAAACTAACAAAGGCTCCCAACTGATGCTCTGGGGTCTTTTTATTAATGAGGCCTTGAATTTCTTCATTTTTCATTATTTTCCTTCATTTTTCGTCCTTGAATGCAACCTGTTACCTTTCACCTTCCTTTTCTCATAATTTCCATTGTTTTTGTAAATAATGTACCAAAAATACCTTTTTGCATTTTCAAATCCTTAGCCATTTCCTTTGCTAATTTCCCTTAGCGATAAACACATCAAATGATGGCCACTGGGATATTTTTCCCAACATTCAACTTGGAATAAGTGTCCCTTGCCCATGGTCTTATTTTAACTTTATTAACTTTTATTACATGAAATTTTAACCCAAGGTTGGTACATTTCCTTTATTAACTTTATTACATGGATTTTTAACCAGGGTTTTTACAGATGGTTCTATGTTGAATTCAAGAATGGTGATTTAGATGTTTGAATTATGTTAGTTAAGTGTATATTGATAGAAGAAGGCTAATGATATTAAGCAAGTATGAGTGGTGGTAAGATGACAAAATACACAGGCTTCCTATGTGGATCTAAAAACATATAAGGGAATGATCATGGAAGCCCAATTTTATGTCGTGGAAGCATAATTAAGCTAGAATAATTAAAGTTGAAAACATTAAAATGATTACATGACTTTAAAATTATGATGAAAAATCGTATCACTAATGTGAGTGATACATGGAACATTTTCTATGAAAATGTCTATTAAGGAAGGATTCAAAAAGGAATCTGATAGTAGTATCCATGAAGGATAATGGAAGGATAGATGGGATTAAAAGATAATTGAAATTTTCTTAGTCCACACCTTTATATTTTTCTAACTATACATTGAGATATTGTGGAAGTTCGTAAGATCATTGAAGGTAACATGAGGCTTGAAGTTGATTATGATATCTTATACTTTGACATATTTGTATGTGTGGGTACATACTTGTGTAGGGTGTATGGGAAATTTTTTTCAACTTGACAACAAATGGGTGTGGAACATAACCACTGAACCCTTGATAAAATCATGTAGCCTAACTAGGGTGTGGAGCATGAGAGAGACATGAAGTCTCCTTTGCAAAATATATAGAATTGTTATGATTGGTGTTTTGTGGGGGGGAGGGGTGGGGTGGGCTTGCAATAGGTTTTCAAGTCCCCATTTCTTAGTAGATATACCTTTCATATTTTTAACTAACCCAGGTAACCTAAATGTGCCCCAAAGTTGAATTAATTCTCTTAGAATTTACTGAATTTGATGAGTCACCTTGAAATAAATATTTTCTTTTATTGAAAATTGGATTTTTCTTTTAATTTATTATATTAATAAAGTGGAATGATACCTTTAGGGTGGCAAGAGTGTGCATGATGAATAACATGAACTATTAAAACAAAAATTAGTAATTTTGCATGTAGAAGGTTAGGTGCCTAGATTCACTAGGCTTATAAATAGGTGAGGCCTATGTGGGTTTTAGAAGTGACCTGGAGAGTATTGAAATGCTAAATAAATTCTTCTATAGCCTAAATAGAAATAAAATAATCTTAGTATATGATGTTGGACACCTAATCCTCTATGGGTAGGTGTGGAAGCCGAATGGACAAAAGCAGTCCAAATGACCTTGGAATGTGGAATCCAAGAGTCACATCAATGTAATATAAATGCACATCTATGGTTAATAGTAAAGTAACTCACGTTTATATTTCTCCTTGTGTGTGTTTACCATATGTGTGTTTAACATGGTATCAAAGAATAGGTTAGGTTTGGGCATTTTCAGATTCTGTCAGCTCCTTTCCAGAACTTGACTGCTATTTCTTTGTTTGGCCTGTTAGCTATATGCGCTCCACCTAGGTGCTCTTTTGATTCTTCAAACAAAAAAAAATGCATTCCACCAAATCCTGTTATTTTATGTCATTATCCTTTGCGCGTTGTCCCTTTTCATCGTTTCTTGAAGCATTGTATTGGAGCATCATAAAACTCCTTCTCTACAAAGTTTTAACATTCTCTCTGGTTCGTATTCATTGAAGGGAGAAAATTATGGTTCATTCTATGCATTGAATGGTTCGTATGGATAGCTTGTGTTTCATATGGATATGAAAACATATGCATCGGTGACTTCCATACGCGGGTTTGTTAAAGCATTTTGTTGGTAACTCCTACATATGGTTATTGATGCATTAGGGTTCATGTATGCTATGTTACATTGAAACTTGGCATGTATTGAACCCTTAATGTATGTTGCGTTGAGTTCATTGTGTGCTCTTTACTCTCCTTAGTCTATTGTGGAACAAAAAAATATGTAGTTCCTGCTCCTGTACTATAATTGAATTCTTGAAACGTGGTTTGAATAGAAAGGGAGTTATACAAAAATGAATCCAGCTCACATGCCGCTCTTTCACACCACTTCATAGCTCTCGATTAACACCTCTAACATTTTTTAATACCACTCGACTATCATGGCAGTGGAGAATGATTTTTGACTGTAGATGTTACTCCCTTCACTCCACGGTTAACAATTGATACCATTGTCCGTGTGGTGTATATTAATACATTTCCATACGTTGGCCCATCGACCCTTCACACCTATCGTGGCACTCCACTGACGTGTGGCTGCATGCACTATTACACCTCCATGCCGATCCTCCCTCCACTCAGGCCTTCCACCACATTCCGCCTTTCCAACTCCTCCTTCTACACCACTCCACTGTTGCGGCATCACTCCTGCACCACTTCATTGATCTCCCCAATTACAAAAAATCCCAACTCCATATATCAATATTAATCCTTGTATCCACATCTCCTTAATATTAATCCATGTTGAGTCCAATATGCTCCTCCTCTGACCTATCGAGTCGGCCCCCATTACCACTCTCGGTTACCGTGGTCCAACTTGCAGGATTTGAAATAGCTACCTAAGGATTTTAGCCAGGAATTAATTTCGAACTGCAGTCCTGGGCATTGTGGTCGCTTGGCACCGTGGTTACTCCCGAACCGACTTTTTTGTGGCAACCACGACTTCCACACATTTTCTGAAGGGAATCTAAAAAAATCCAATGATACAGTGTGGCATCTATCGTATGGAATGACCGACATCGACTACCATGATACAGTGTGGCTTTGAGAAAGAGGAAAAGGTCACTTTATTTTCCAATGTGAGAGGCAACATGATCTGTAGCGGTAAACTGGATTTAACTGGACTGAAGTGTGAGTGAATGTGCGCAAAACTTGTTTTTCACAGGCTTGTTAGTAGGTCCAACAAACAAATATAATTTTCATAATTATATGAATGGACTTGTTGCACACAATATGAGAAAGCAGTTCGCAAACTGCTTGAAGGCTAAGTTCCATTCATGTAATTAGTAAGAACTTTAAAGTTAGAAGTCTATTATCTTGAAGAAGAAGCTTAGGCCTTGGCTAACCATATCAAAGCAGCTGCAGGTTCAAGTTCGATATGTGGCCTACAAGAAGGAAGTAAATCAGATTCTCACACACTCAATAAAAATGGAGGCTATTTGATTTGTTAACTTCAACAACTCACTCTTGGTATTATTCATATTTATCTTCTCCAGTGTATAAATTTGTCCCTGTGCATGTAAATTGATGTTTCCTCTCTCCGGATGTTGCATAGTATCATTCCTCTTATTTTCAGAGCTTAGAGGAAGACAAGAAATGCGTTGAAATAATTCTGGTTGTGCATAGTATTGTTCCTCTTATTTTCACAGCCTAGAGGGAGACAAGAAATGTGTTGAAATAATGGGTATGTGTTGGTATTAAATATCCATGGGATTTCTTCGAGCAATTTAATCTTGCATTGAAGTTATTATATGCATTGGCAGGTCCCTCCAGTTTTTTAAATTCAATGCATGATTGAGTTGATGTGTTGAATTTAGTAGCATATTCATGATGTTTATTTAGATTCATTGTAGAGTTTGTGTAGCAGCATTTAAAAGGTTGTAAGTTGCAATAATTTTCTAGCCTAAGATATTAAATATAAGGTTGGATAAAATGGCTAGGATTGATGATGTAGTATATTTCTTAAATACTTCAATACATTCCACTGTGGATGGGATGGTAAACATCAGCCGAGGCTATTTACGATATTCAAATATGTTTACAAAGGAAAAAAGAAAAAGATTGACTTTTTACTTTGACTTGAGTCTCAATTCCAACAAGATGAGCTTCAACACATTCGTCATTCTAAATTATTTCTGCTCAAAAAAATCCTCTGTTCAAGGTTAAAACAAACACCCATCAACAACCAACAAGTTATGAAATCAATAAGGTTGAGGTTGATTCACATTTAGTGCATAGTTCAAGAGCATATTTGCATGGGGAAGCAAAAATCCAGCCTGCACTTCCCAAGCCCATCATTAGACCTTGGGAAAATCTTGTCCATAAAAAACACAGAACAAGTATTGGATATGTCAAGGAGTTTTCCTTTCATATTCTGGACTACTCCAAGCCCATCAAATTTTAGAGTGCTGGATTTCTTCATAACAGTTCACCTTCAATTGTTCCAGATCCTACTCCTATTCCACAACAAAAACAACATATTGTAAAATGCCAACATTGTGATCGAGTTGGCCATATGAAATATCATTGTTTCAATCTTCACCCATGCAAGAACTGTGGTCGGCACGCCCATTCTTCACACAGATGCCTCATAAACAAGCCTCCTGCAAGAATAAAGATTCATCTTGGATGGATCGCCACTTGGAAATGGGCATCAACAACCAAGAAAATGCTTAAGTCATATGTCAGAATTCGTTATAGAGTATTGAACAGTCTTGCAGTTGATTTTTCGCCATCATCTCACCTTGTACCTAACAGGGGGGAAAATGGTGGTCATCTACAAGCTTCGAAGCAACATCAAGCGAGCCTGAGCCACAATCTATCATTCTAGATTCAAAGTTGTAGCCAGAGACACAATAGTTCAAGCAAGCCTGAGCCACAACCTGTCATTCCAGATTCATAGTTGTAGCAAGATACACAAATTCCCATGAGCATGCCTTTGGTTTGTGGACATCCTTAAACTATCGCAGGTTGTAGACCTCCCTTCTTCTAGGTTGAAGGTCTCCTTCTTCAAAATATGAGGAGAAGTTCCTCTAGCAAAGGACCTCAGCTTCTTGCTAGATTTGGAAGAGTTGGAATTTCACTAGGCGTTACAGTGTTGGTGGTCATCTTTATACCACCTCTTTATGCCAACATTTCAAAGAGCTCATTCAGCCTAAATGATGCCATGCATACTTTTCAGATTTGTATTACAACTCTCTTCTTGGAATCACACATACCCCTTCAGATTAAGGGGGGGAATGTTGGACACCTAGTCCTCTATGGGTAGGTGTGGAAGCCGAATGGAAAAAAGGAGTCCACGTGACCTTGGATGTGGAATCCAAGAGTCACATCAATGTAATATAAATGCACATCTATGGTTAATAGTAAAGAAACTGACGTTTATCTTTCTCTTTGTGTGTGTTTAACAATTGATTTTAAAGGAACCCACGGGGTGGTGGCTTGTTGGTGATTGAGTGTTCTGTTAAGGCACTCGTTTGTAAAGGTCACCGGTTCAAACCCCGTGGGTGCCCGTCAGGCGTAAGCCTGTGAAACTTGCTGTGTATTGTTAGCGGGGAATGATGCCAGCCAGGAGGGTTTTCATTGGCAGCGGCGCGATGTGATCATGTGTGGCAGATTTGATTGTATGGTTCTAGTTACCGGTTTCCCTCCTGATTATAAAAAAAATAAAAAAATAAAAAAAAATAAAAAAAAAAAAGAAAAAAAGAAAAAAAAGAAAAGATTTTAAAGGTAAGTTGTAATCTTGTGAGAAAAAAAACCTTTGTATGGGGTCTCATTAGTTGCTCTAACAAGTTTAATTGATGGAAAATACACCATTAAAATATATTCCAAGTATGAGCTCACACAACTCAGAGATCTAAAGGAAAGAATGTTTTCCTAAATATGGTTGGTGAAAACTGGTTGGCACCACATGAATTGGCATAAGCATGGAGCCAATGGAGGAGATACTTCTAGAGCTACTATAATATACACTTGGGCAAGTATATTTATGTTGATGTTGAATTTCATGTTAGATAGATTTTTGAATATATAGACCATATAAGAAATAATTGTTTAATTGATAATATTTGGGATCTTTATGTTATTCTTAATTAAATTGACACGTGTTCTTATTTTGGAAGTATGATGGATGATGCAAGACACGATGGTGGGATACATTTGTCTTCTTTAAATCTCCATCATCCAATAATTTACTTGTTCGACTGTTAATTACAAGATTAAAGATGTTTATGTGGTTGGTGCATCAGAAATTCTAGTTGACAGATTTCTATAAATGGTTATCCCTATCCAAATTCACTAATAGCTACTAATGTCGATGTACTAGAATTATCATGTTAGATGAAGATGCATATTTTTATAGTTTTCCTCACAAAATATGTTAGGTAAAATTGATGTTAAGAAAACTTGTGTGAACAATAATATTCATGTCAAATCTATCACAGAGGATGATCTTTGTTGGGAAACTATGTTTTTTTTTAAAGATGAATAATCCTATCGATAAAACATTCCACTTTTGATTTTTATTCTTTGTAAGAATTAGGAGCAAATATAGTTATAAATATAAGTTTAATTATGAAATCAATTTCATTTAAGGTGAAAATTATTTGTTGAATGAATAAAATAATGTAAGTATTTTAACGAATTCTATATTATGTTTTAGTTTTAATATCTAAATTAAATAAAAAATGTGAAAAATACAATGTACAATGATATAAAATCCTTCTCGATAAACTACCCAAATGTATAAATAATTTCGTTGTGTGAAAGAGAATCTATGATGTATATTAGATGGTTTTACCATCATTATTATGAATGAATTTTAATGTAAACAAGGGACGTACGAAGCAACAAGTCCCCGCCGCTGAGTAAAGAAAAAATAAGGTACGGGAGCGAGTGACTTTGAAGCCAGAATACCCTAGCACTCAGTCAATTTACTGCTTCGCAAGGAATTATGAAGGAAATACCGAGAGTTGTTGTTCTTCTACAAACAGTTCAAGATCAAAATGGACCGTTATCCCGTAACTTAACTTGAATGTTTCATCTACGATAAGCATCATCGACAAGATTATCCCTTATGTAAAATTACAACAAACATAAATGATTCAAAAGGAAGGGCCATAAAGTCTCTAGTGACTCTTCCATAAGCAAGAAAAAAGGAAATTGAACCATCCAATAATTTTATTTTGTAACCGTCGTACATGAAAAGGAACAGAGGCCTGAGCATATGCAGGATGGGTTTTCTTATTCACTTTATATATGAGGTTTTCATTGGCATATTCCAATAATACTAGCATTGCAGGGAGCAATTGGAAAAAGACAAAAGAATTTCAAAAATAAATCAGATTTTCCTCGAGTTAATAGAATTGTTTTAAACATCCAATAAGATCATTTGCTTGTACAAAGAGACATGGCCTCTGCAAGTACTTATACAAAACTCTTTACATACATTTATTGATTACAATGAAACCAGTGGTCGAAAATAGTCAATCATTGCCTCAAGGCAGTCCGCCAATAGTAAGTAAGTGAATAACATATGAAAAAATAACTACTATCTGAAATTTCCATTGCCTTAGCCTAAATAGTAACCCGACTATAGCTTTAATCATGCATAAATATTCTTTAAAAACACTTGCTAATATAATAACTGTTGTTTAGTACTTTTCATGTGATGTGCCAGAAATTGCTCACCTGCCAAGCACACGAGACATAAACTGTGCTCCATCCACCTGTGCGTTGCAAACCAAATGGGGTCTCCTTTCAATCTTGCATCCATTCATACTCTCTTCATGTCTTGAGCTAGATATCGGCTTTGTGTTCCTTACGACTAATACATAGATTTTATACATATGTATGATGCTTATAGATCTCTCTATTATAGAGGTGTTTATTAGTTACAGGGTATGTGTACTTATTATTCTTCCTATAATACCTAATAATGGTATCAGTTTGTACATGTTTTGATCTCTATCATATTACTGAAAGAGGGCCTTCCAAGAGAGAGCATAGTTGAAATAGGACCTACCAGGAGAGGCAAAATATCATCCCAGGGGAAAGCATTTGAAATAGGTCGTCCCAGAAACATTGCAGGCCCAGCGGAAAGGAAAGATAATCCCAGAATAAAAGCCTGAACCAGGAGATTTGTGATAAGAAAGGGGGAATCCCAAATCCCAGAAGCATTAGAAAAATATTTGTTCAACCTATTGGAGAAGGAAGGTTATACAATAGTTAGGACCTATCGGGGATGCTTTACAACCAGAGAGAGATTTTACAAAAAAGCTTTGGAAACAGAGAGTGTTGTTGGTTGGTGCCGGACACAAGTGGTTTCAATATGTAGATCTGGACATATAAACAACCCCGCATGTGAATTTTCCACCATCTAGCAGGAGTAGCACGCAAAGCCACATCGAAATCAGGAAACCTCTTCTCTTAACTACCTCTTCCATCATGCTAAAAAAAAAATTGAAATCCGATAATGCCATCATACACTGGTGGATTGAGAAGGTCACAAGCAGTTGCTAGGGATGAGTGGATAACATATAAATATCCATATTCCCTCAGGGTAGCTACAACAGTCCCATATTTCCAACATTTCCAAATCCTCAGCTACAGGGTCGGTGGAATTCTTTCTAATTACTAATTAAATTTATGTCTGGAGGAGTTGGTTCCTATCAAATAAATAAAGAGGTTTTCCACACTTTTGAGGAATAAATGGGTGTGGTAGCCACCCAATATATACCACCCTTTTAATTGTTAATTTTACTGCTACTTGATCTTTTGTGTACATACAATTTTCCTTTCATTTTCATAAAGGACCTGTGCTAGCAATCAAATTTATAGCAATAGGGATTAATGAATTCATAGGCATCGCCATTACTTCACCACAAATATATATGTGCAAATAGTTTCATGAGAATATGGAAACACGCTGAAACAAAGAGTGAATTACTAAGCTAGAGTAGAAAAACCTTTTCATTTCAAGGATGAAGATTGTAAATCATTAACATTTCCATTCTTATATTAATTTAAAATCTTACTACCACAAAAAGAAAAAGGATTGAATTGACCGATATGATTATGGAGAGTGGAGTTCGTGTTACCCATAATAATAATGAATTGATGACAAGATATGGGGCTTTAAGCATTCCTCGGTGACTGGTGGTAATTCCCCTGTGTTGTGCCATTAGGAGAGGAGCTTCAGCAACTCTGATGATTCCACTTTTGAGGAGGAGCGAGCTTCAATAGCTCTGATGATTCCACTCCTTTCGATCATTATAGGTATTGTTCCATTTCTTCATGTTGGTGAATTATAGATTATGAAGGGCTTAACCCCATCCATAAAACCATTATGCTAGTGGAATTGAGTAATTTGAGTTCTTTCCAACACTTTCCTATATGAGAGAGTTTGAATGTTTCTTGGCTCAAGCCCTTATTTCTTTCACAGTGTCTACCTTTTTCCAAGCTCGAGCGCAGATTTACACGGGCATAACTAAGTGAGCTAATTACAGGAAGCTACCTCGATCACCTAATTGTAGCTGGTTATGAAATTTTGATCAACTAGGGGGGGTTTTGATCATTTCTCTTGGAAGAAATGTGCTCATGCCAACTCTCGCTAATGCTCGTAACCCGAATTTCTCTTGAGATTTGAGAGCATATTCAGGCTATAGTAATTAAAAATGATTTTGAGCTCTAGTTTAGTCCTGGTTCTTATCTACATTTACACTAAAAAAGGAACCATGTGCCTATAATATTTCATGGTTTCTATGCTTGAAACGTATTGATTCAGAGATTTAGTTTATCCCTATGCATAGAGGAGGATATCTCTGGGGTAGGAGAGAGAGTTCCCTTCTTGTGCTTGGCCCACCCACGAAGGAAAAAAATTATTATGTCTACTATATAACCTAGCCGCCCTTAGCTCGAGTAGTTGGTAGTAATTGAACTAGTGAAAGAGTGGCCTAACCTAGTTATTTTTTCCAAGGAAAGTTGATGAAAGGTGCTTATTGAAAATATAATGGTGAAATTGTTCCTACTGATACGTGCATTTACCTACTGTCTCAGCTACCTATTTGAGTAAAGTGAAGTGTGTGTTGGATAATGAGTCAATTGTTATAGCTAGCTTTACCTTTGATAAAGAGATACCTACCCGAACTAAAAAGGGAGAGGGAAGGAGGGTGTTCTTCATCACTCGATGCTGGAAAAGGTGTTTGGAAAGAAAAGAACTTGAATATTATACCTAGCTCCTCATTCACCGACTATTTCAGATGATGAACTGGTTTCTTCTTATCTAATAGGGGTGGTTGTTGTTAAGAGATCTAGCTATTTCATGAAGTAGCATAGAAATAATGAGCCCTACTTCGTTGTTTAGCCCCTATACTACTAGGATTGATCAAATATGAATACATATGGAATTCAAACCTAAAGAAGAGAAGTTCCATTCTTTGTTTCTAAAATAATGCTCCATTTTCCATTTATTTCCATTACTTGGATATTAGTACAACACTAACCATGAGTACAACTTACTGATATGAATCTAATGTATCTAATGTATCTGATAATGATGGATGATTACACTGGTTTGAGTTTTTCATTGTGATGACAAATACTCATAGCTTACCTCAGAGTATTGGTTTTACATGAATGAAATATGCCATGGTTTTATTGTATTGTAAAAAATATGTATATGGAATATGACTACTCTTAATCCTTACATTGTAACTAGTCATGAGTCTAATCATGAGTCTAACTTCACTGGAAGCAGTGGTATTACCATATAGATCATGACATTTGTGAGTCACCATTTTAGGGAAGAACACGTCAAACACATTTTGATTTACAAAGATGTGGTTCTTAATTCGCTAGCCTAAATTTTATTGATGAGGAAGTGTTGGTTTGCATGGATAAGGGAGAAGCTTAGGCAACACGTGCCAAGATAAAAAATTGATTCTATTTCCATTTGAATGCTATTTATGCGCATTTTGGGAGCTTAGATGAGAGAGATATCTCTCATTTTTCATACTTACCATGCCATAGAATTATATTTTTTATACCAATTGGCGCAGTACAGAAGCCAAATCGACTGGAGAAAATACACCAATGGAATGGATTTACTCTTTTATCTAGTTAAGCGGTTTAGCTTTAAATCACATTCAACTTCACTTAAATGGTCATTTTTACGCTCTATCTATATGCACACTTACCCTTATCGATGAAAAAATATTAGATATGAATATTCCCAGAAGCACCTGGTGTATTTCACAATCCGCTAGGAAAAGTGGTTGTCTTCTCAAAAGTGTGGAATAGTGCCTTGATCCCAACAATACCTCTGGAGCTTTGTACCATAGGGTGACAACCTAAAGATATACAAAACCTAAATGAGAATCGTAATTAGTGACCAGGAATTTAAGAGAACAAATGAGGCCATCTATATACAATGACAAATAATTTCATAAAGATGAGGCCATCTTTATACAATTACAAATAATTCCCAAATCCCAAATCTCTAGCTTTAAATAAGCCTTTGCTTTTTTCCACCAATAGATTTTGTGGCTTTGAATCCCTGAAGATAATCAAACTCCATGGAAGATTATTACTGAAAAAACCATGTACTATTTATGTTTACACGGTTTCTTAATTTGGATTCACGCAACCTCATAGGGTTGGGTTGAGCTAAGACATAAGATGGAGTATAGGTAAACTAATATGAATGTCCAATCAATCATTACCTGTGCAACACTCTGTAGTTGTGACAATGAGCGACAACTTTCAACAGTTGATACATGAAACTTTGTACTTCAAAACCCGTATGCAGAAATCAGATTCCCGTCCTTAAAAAATGGCCGATGCAATGCAATATGCAGAATGGAAGCACATAAAGATTCAGTTAAATAGATACTTATGAAAGCGCAAAAAAATTCAGTGAAATAAATACCTGAATAAAGTATGTATTTGTTTTGAAAACAAGAATAATAATTAAATTATAATAAATAAACATTAAATAAAGTTTAATAAACATATGAAAGTTGTAAGTTGTGAAGTAAGCATGAAACATTAAATAAAGTTTAATAAAAATATGAAAGTTGTAAGTTGTAAAGTAAGCATGAGGCTTGCATGTAGCCCATGTGCTTCCAAAAACTATAGCAAATTTTCCACTTACCGATCCAGAATGCCAGGGCTCCACTGAATCTATTACTCACTATGAGAAAGACCCAAATAATACTAAATATATTACTCACCTAGTGCTGTGAGCAAGGCCCAAATAAGAAAGATGAGAAAAACCCAAATGAGACGGATGAGAAAAACCCAAATGAGACAGATGAGAGGGGGTTGCGATCTACTCTTGGCTACATAGAATTTACACGCTACAAATTGCATTGTTTTTGGAAATAGCTATGGCACCAAATTAAATTTCAGATTTCATGCCAATTACCCTACTTGAATTCCATTGATTGATTTTCATATTCCACTATGGAAATAGCAAAGGTATAATCCACTACATAATATACAAAGGGTATGTCTCTAAACCTAGTCTCCTCTCAACACATTCATTCATAAATAATCCCTCCCAACAACTTGATAAAAAATGATGTTTGAATTGAATGACTAAAAAACCCATTGGTCAGCTCTACAAAGGAGAGTCTAAACCAGGAGAGTCTGGCTCTGTAGAATGCTCTACATTCTCAATACACTTCAAGCATTATATAGCATACATGGTTTTAGGGAAGTTAGAAACATACCCTAAGAAATAGAAACTAATTCCTATCCTAAGGTCTCGTGAACCAACTCACACTAATATAGGATTATCCATTATCTTCAACACTCCCTCTTAATGGAGAAGGGGTTCAAAAATATTCCTAACATTTCCTTAAACATTTGAAACTTAATTTTACCAAGAGGTTTAGTGAAAATTTCTGCAACATTATCACAAATTTTACAATATACAAGATGGGTTTCTTTAGATTGAACTTTCTCCCTAACAAAGTGGAATTGTGTATCAATGTGTTTAGTGTTTTTGTGAAACAATGGATTATTAGCAAGTTTGATTGAGATCTGGTTGTCACATCTGATTGTTGTTGCATCTTTATTTTCTTCCCCGACATTCTGGAGAAGTCTCCGCAACCAAACTGCTTCACATATTGTTGCGCACATAGCTTGATACTCTACTTCCACTGAAGACAAGGAAAATGTGTTATGTTTCTTACTACTCCATGTAATCACCCTAGATCCAATGTTGAATGCATAACCTATTATGGATCTTCATTCGTCTACGTTTCTATCCCAGTCAGAATCTGCAAATCCTGTCAATCTAACATCAGAAAAATTAGTATAAATAATACCATAATCTAGAGTGCCTTGTAGATACCTTAAAACACCTTTCACTACATTTCAATGACTCTCAAGTGGCTTCAACATGTATTGACTTAGTACACTAACTTCATAAGCAAAATCTGGTCTTGTAGTGGTTAGGAAGATTACACTCCCAACCAGATGTTGATAAAGTGTCGCATCTGCCTCTTTAGAGCCATCCTCACTCTGAAGTTTAATGTTCTGCTATAATGGTACTACTGCAGCCTTGAACTAAACCATCCTGAATCTTTCTAGTAGACCTCTGACATACTTACCCTGGGACAAAAAAATTTGTCCTGAATCTCTCCAGATCTCAAGACCCAAACTGTATCTTAGTTCACCAAGGTCTTTCATTTCGAACATTTGTGACATTTGCTGCTTGATTTCTTTGATAAGATCAATAACGTCACCTTTACTAATTAGATCATCTACATACAAAGAAATCAACACTATGCACCCCTTTTCATCTTTCACAATATACATATTCAAGTCGTTTTTACTTCTGTTATAATTGTGTTGCATAAAAAATGAGTTAATATTTTCATACCATGACATGGGTGCTTGTTTTAGTCCATATAGAGATTTCTTTAATCTACAGACTAAATGTTCTCTCCCTTTCTAGACTAACCCCTCAGGTTGCTCTAAATAAGCCGCCTCTTTCAATTCCCCATTTAAAAATGCAGATTTTACATCTAGTTGGTGAATCATCCAATGTTTCTTAGTAGCTAAAGCAATCATAATTCTGATAATGTTTAGTTTAGCTATGGGGGCGCAGGTTTCCTCATAGTCAATACCTTCTTTTTTTGAATACCCCTTTGCTACCAATCTAGATTTTAATTTATATATGGTTCCATATACATTAATCTTGGGTTTATACAACCATTTACATCCTATGGTTTGTTTCCCTTCAGGTAGTTCAACCAGTTCCCAAGTGTTATTTTTTAGAATGGATTCATATTCCTGTTCCATAGACATTTTCCATTCACTACATTGATTTGCTTCTCTATAACTAGAGGGTTCAACAACATTCATCATACTAGTTATTAATTCATTCTCCCTATATCTAGCAGGAAATTGAATCTGCCTACTTGATCTTCTAAGTGTTGGTGTAGCTTCCAACCCATTCTAAATTTCCTTTGAAGGATTCTGCTTGATTGTTGTATCTAAAATTTCTGTTTCTGCCTTTTTCTGCTCCTCATGGATGTTACCTGTTTCTTCACTTCCTTCCACCAAGAACAGAATATCCCATTCCTCATTTCTTTTATCAAATTCATCGGAAACCTGCTCCTGGAACACGACATCTCTACTAACAAAGATCTTGTGAGTAGAGGGATTAAATAATCTATAAGCTTTAAATTGTGAACAATACCCTACAAAAGTACATCTGATGGCTTTTGAATCTAGTTTTCTTCTATCTTCCTTTGGAATGTGGGTAAATGCTTTAGACCTAAATACTCTTAAATGTTTTACTGTAGGCTTAAATCCATATAATACTTCAAAAGGAGTTTTAAACACGAGACTTCTTGTAGGACTCCTATTTTTCAAATAAACTGTAGTATTCAATTCTTTAGCCCAAAAACCATTTGAAGGACCCTTACCTTTCAACATGTTCCTAGCACACTCCATCAATATTATGTTCTTTCTTTTCGCTACTCCGTTATGCTGAGGAGTATGAGGTACTGTGAATTGCTATAAAATTCCATGGTTTTTACGATACTTGGTAAGTTCCTCCTTTCGTTATTCTCCCCCTTGATGGCAGTTAAGAGTTTTTATGTGCTTCCCTGTTTGCTTTTCTATCATATATCTGAACTGCTTAAAGTATTCAAATGTGTGAATTTACTTACTCATATAATATACCCAAAAAAACTTTGCGCAGTCATCAACAAACATTAGAAAATATAGTGCACCTCCTAATGATTTTGTTTGCATGGGTCCACATAGGTTGGTGTGCACTAATTCAAGTATGTCTCTCTTTTTCTTTTCTACTCGAACAATGAATTTTTCTCTATGCATCTTTCCTAATGCACAAGCATCACAATCATTATGCACTTGTTTTAATGTAGGAAGATCTCTTACCATTTCCTTTTTCTAATGTAACAAAAAATCTTTGTAGTTGATATGACCAAGTCTTTGGTGCCATAGCTCTTCTATAGTCAAGCATGATGCTGCCAAAGCTCGATTTTGTGTTGTCCTTACATCCAATTTGTACAGACCTCCTGTTCGAATCCCTGAAGCAATAGTACTCATGCCATCCAACAAATCTTTAATATAACAGTTAGATTTAAAAAATTCTACCTTAAGATCTTGATATGTAATTATGGATACATAAATCAAATTCTTTGTTACTCTGGGCACATACATTACATTATGAATATATCTGACATTACCATAAGGTAAAATAATAGAAATTTCCCCGCACCCTTTGATCTGATGGCTTATATCATCACCAAGGTAGATTTGTTCTACATTGTTGATTTCTTTAAACTCTTCGAACCATTGCTTGTTTCCCGTCATATGTGTGGATGATCCCGAGTCCACGTACCAGATGTCTTCTTCGACATTTTCATCAAAGTATGTCCTGAACAATATGAAGTTATGAACATGTTCATCATCTGCGAAATGACATGCATGTCTTTTATGCCTCTATTGTTCTTCATGAAATTTCTTCTTCCTGCACTCCTTAGCCATATGACCGAGTTTTCCACAATAATTTTTTTTTTATAGAGTCGTTTCAATTCAGATACATACCTTGAGCTTGATTCGGTCTTTTCTGTGGATTTCCTCCATTTTGTTGTGAAGGATTTCCTTTTTCTTTGAAGAATTTATTCTTCGCCATTAACGCAAGATCTGCACTCTAGGATTTTAGAGTCAATCTTATTTATTATTCTTGCATTAATATTCTTGTCAGTTCTTCAAATTTTGGGATTTTCTCTCTCGCACTTATCCCAATGATAAACATTTGGTAATCATCAGTCATACCATTCATGGTAATCATGACCAAATTTGCATCTGCTACAATCTCACTGATATCTACCAATTTGTCCTTCAGATCCTTGATCCATGATATGAAAGAAGCAACTGTTTCATTCTCCTTCATATTTATGGATAGAATCTTTCTCTTCAAAAACAGAAGACGATTTGTATTCCTGATCTCATACAAATCCTTCAATACTGTCCAGATTTCGCTTGCTAATTTGCATTCTCTGATATGTGGTATGATGTAGTATTTCACTAACATCTTCAACATCATTTTTTCTTTGCCCTCTCTCTTTTCCCAGTCTTGAGTCGTTGGGGCTCCCACTACTAGCTTCAACTCATCCCCATTTGCAATCATCCAAGCACTCTATGCTTCTAGCACAATCTGCATCTTGAATTTCCAATTTGAGTAATTAGAGCCATCGCGTTTGTTACTCTCATTCAATTATGCTTTGATTATTTGATTATTCATCTTGACGATTTAAAAAAAAAAAATTACAGGAAAAAAAATGATAGATCTACCCTAGATCTCTACAGAAGGCAATGTTACGATACAAATCTACCTGACCTACGATCAATTCAACAGGTTGTTTTGCACATTGTGTGACAGGCTTTCGAATCCTCTGCACTAGCAAGATCTGCTTCAAATCTCTTATTTCATCGCTAAACTTTCACTGGATCCCTTCATCAGCGACCTTTCACCGAATTTCTTCCTTCAGAAGTGGTTTCCACTGGCTTAGATCTACTTCAGATCTCCTCAATGGACTTACTGACCCAATTTATGCAATGATCGCGCCGAAAACGAAACTCAGTAAGTACTCCTCTGATCGACGCCTCTGTTCTGCTTATTTCTGTGCCATCAGCATGACTGTTACTCTAATATATACGATGATCGACGTGACTGTTATGCCAAAAACCGCACTGATCTGCTTAAAGCCTGAAAAGAAAAAATTTCACTCAGTAATTAGGGGCTTCTCCTTTGCCACTTGGATACTCACAGGGATCACAACACTACGGTAATGATTCGACCTTGGAGCTCTAATACCATGATAAAAGGTGATGCTTGAATTAAATGAATAAAAAACCCACTGGTCATTTCTATGAAGGAGAGTCTGGACCAGGAGAGTTTGGCTCTGCAGAACACTCTATATTCTCAATACACTTCAAGAATTATATAGCATACATGGTTTTAAGGAATTTAGAGCCATACCCTAAGAAATAGAAACTAATTCCTATCCTAAGGTCTCCTGAAACAACTCACACTAATATAGGATTCTCCATTATCTTCAACACAACTATGCAACAGAAGGAAATTGTTTTGTAGAAAGCTTGTTCAATGTAACTGGATATATGGGACAAATTTTGTTGATCCAACTGCTGCGGTAGTTGAGCCTCTGTCAAAATGGGAATTGATTTGGCTTATAAGGAAGCCCGCCCATAGAGTTAGGATAGATAGCCAACCGAAATTTTATTATTTTCACGACCCCTAATATTATTTCTTAGGAATAATCCATTTGTCATTGAAACCAGGCCTACAATCAATGCCAGAAGGAGCCAATAATAATAGGGGTTCGACGACAGAAATTGGAGCCATATCTAAGTTGGTTACTTAATCAGTGACGAAAATCTTATGGTAAAGAAAAATTTCTTAGGAGCGAGTCTTGTATAGTAATAGTTGGACACACTTTTGGACTGTGGGCACTATGTGCGAATTTCCAAAACAAGGCATATGGAGCAGGTTCATTAACTTGGACTTTAAGAGTGGCCCAAGTAGCATTAGCGGTATGGAAAGGTGTGGAGAAACAGGTTTGGTGTCATTTCAAGGACTCTTCATATTTTTTACCCTAACTGGAAATAGAAGGACCCCTCTAACTTGATTTATAATTGATAAGTTCGATGCAGAGACAACAGTCTCATTGTCCTATAAAATCTAAAAGCAGGAATTTTGGTCTCATTGTTTTGTAAAAGCCAAAATCCTGAATTCATGCAGGAATCACTAAAGAGTTTGATGTTGTGCCCAAAGCCCTAATTCATGTAGGAATCGCTAAAGGGTTCGATGCTGAGACATCGATCTCATTGTTATGAAAAATATTGAATTCGTGCAGGAATCGCTAAAGGGTTAGATGTCGAGATAACAGTCTCATTATTCTGCAAAAGCCCGAATTCGTGCAGGAATCGCTGAAGAGTTCGATGCCGAGATAAGAAGATGAACATACCTGTTTAGTGGTATTATCAGGTAGCTGCTCACTCAGTGCACTTCCTGCCCTCAAAGGGCATAACATATTTGTTTGACATATTTATTTGTATACTCGTGCATGGATGTAATACCCTGCGTCGTGCCACACAAGTACATGACTGGGTTGTGAACAAATGTCTAAACGACATATAAGGTGGATTTCAATACATGGCCAGTTGAATCATGTAAATACAAGCAGTGACCAGATAAGGTGGATTTCAATACACTAGTTAGAGGAAATGAACTATTAGAGGAGATGGGGGTACTTCACCTAAAAATGTAGGCTTGGTAACAAAAACTTCCCAGAACAAGAGGGACAGGCCAAGCACCAAAGCCTTCATGACAGGAGATATTGTTAACATCCATTGTAAGTTGCCATTATAACATTGTAAGTTTTCATTATTGATTTCGATTACCTTGATATCGCAGTCATAGAGGAACAAAAAGCTAAGATCCCCAACCTTGTCTCGTTGGATCTGTTTCGATGCTCCTACCTGATAAAAAATTTCCTGTAGGCCACTAAGATCCCTAGTATTGTCTGTTCTAGTGCTCCTTCCTGAGCAAACTTCCCCTGTAGGCTATGAGAGTTCAAGGCCAAGAAGGTGAAGCGAGGGCACTCAATATGAATATTGAAGGAGCCTGATTACCAGATGTTGCTAGGTGTAAAACTAAGGAATCCCATATGTCTTAAAATGACAATACTCAACTTGCCTTAATTACTTTGTGTTGTTGTGTCTTAAAAAAACTTCATTCACATATCAACTTGCCTTGATTACTTTGTGTTGTTGTGTCTTAAAATAACTTCATTCGCATAGCATTTCATGTTTTAGTTTAATGCTAGCATTAGTTTATTACTTTCAAAATAAAAACTAGATCGATGAACATAACATATGGTTTTTGGCATCCCGCCACGGGAAGAGTCCAAAACCACAATGAAATTGATTGGACTATGGAAAATACATGGCAAAAACGTCGCATCGCAGGGACTAAAAACTTGTACACCAACTAATGCTTATCAAAGCGTTCTGATTACTATAGTCCCATGCCACTGACAGGGACTAATAATATTAATTTTATTGGAGATTTTAATGAAAAATTAGGTTATATAAAACTTGTTTATTACTTCGTTTTACGTTATAAAATTTTAGAATAGGAGTTTCTATGCAAAATGTTTGTAGAAATTTGTAAGCGAATGGATCTGTTATTGGAATTGTAATAATGTATATATTGAATGCAACTGAATTGAAAAATGTAATTATATATAAATGCGACGACCATATTTTCATTTGCCATTGATTAATTTAAATGCTTGGATGAATAGTATTATGGTATGGAATTAATACGCCTTTAGTTTAACATCTTGTAGATGAATCGTGAAAAGAAACAATTAATAAGATTTCTTTAATCGAGATATTAAATTTAGTTTTAGTTTATTCTTTGATTGTGTGGTGCCATGTGTTGCCTTCATATCACGTGTTAAAAAAAAAATTGCAAATAAATTTCTCCACGTTATTGAGATTTTTTTTATAAATTGTTTTCTCGAGTGATTCTCTCAATTAAGACCAATTTCATGGGGAATCTTTGCAATATGGGCTTGTATGAGTAAATGGTTTTCACATTATGATTTTGTGATCTATGTGATTTTGATCAGTATTAATCACTTTATGGAGATTTTCTATTGAAAACATCACATTGATTTCACATTCATATATATATAGAACTTGGGTTATAAGTAGCTGTATGGAATTTGTTTTTTCATGTAAAAAAAGTATATTTGTAAATGTGTTAGTCGATATTGAATTTATTTAGCAATTGTTTTACGAACTAGTGTGATATTTCTTTGAATTCATTAGTAAAATTTGTATGCTTGAAGAGGAAATAAGATATGTTCACGGATTGTTTGGAGAATTCCAGCAATGTATAGAGCACCTACTGGTTCTAAAGAAAAAAAAATGATGCTCACTTCCATTATTGCAAGCTCAGACATTATGCGGTTGGTTACAACATAATGTTTGAGCTTGAGATAATTGATCTCTTCTTCTAAGCGAGTTGGCAGGTGACAGAGAAAATATCGGTGATTCATAGACGAGCAACCTGTGTGCTCCTTGTGCTCAAAATCCTCTTGTTTGTAGGATTGATCCTTTAATATTTGAAGGCATAACTTCTAGGGTTTTGAAGGAGGCGATGGTAGGCTTCGCCCCTATAATCAATTCTTTAAAAACCCATGTCATTTAACCTAGTGTCGTTGCATCAATCAATCCTACTGTCTCGGGTGACGACCTTCAACAATTATTGATCTACCCTTGCTCGTGGGGGTTTTTCTGTGGTGTGAAAATTTATGGACCGAGAGCAGTTGGGGTTGGTAGTGAAAACAACCTTAATAAATCAATAGTTTTGTTGTTCTATATCTAGAATATGTGATGGCCCTCGATCTAGAGTATGATTAGGGGGTTGAGCTAGAGGATGATGAAATTTGGAATGTCAAAAGAATTTTTAAAAGTGATGTAGAGTATATTGAGATTCTCCAACATGAGCGCTTGAAAAAAGGGATAGGTGATGGTAGGTAGAAGGGTCATGATCCACATGGAATATTGAAATCAGGGAGTAGGTCGGAAGAAAAAAATGATTTCATCCTTAAGTATATATATATATATATATATATATATATATATATATATATATATATATATATATATATATATATTTTAAACTGACAAGCCCTCAACACAAAAGTTAATAAATGGTTTTTCAAGGAAGGAAGCATGTAGTGTAGGAATTATGCCGATGTAATAGCCTCGGGTTAAAAATCCATGTACTAAATTTAATAAAATAAAAATAAGACCAACGTCATGGGACACGTATTCTAAGCTAAATGTTGGGAAAAAACATCCTAGTGGGTGTTCATTTGGTTTATTATGGCTAAGGAAATTGGAAAAGGAAACGACAAAGGCATTGAACAGGCAAAGAGGCATTAATTGGTATTTTATTTATGAAAATAATGGAAATTAGAAGAAAGGGAAGGTGAAAGGTCACAGGTTGCATGTGATGAGGAAATTGAAGAAAAATAATGGAAAATGAAGAAATTAGAGGCCTCAATGATAAAAAGGCTTATGAGGATTAGTTCATGGCTTTTGTCAGTGTAAGATGTTTGTTATTTTTAGCTTGGAGCTCTCTCTCTCTTATATTCTCTCACATACTCTTTAACACAGAGTTTTCTTGGAGCACTCTAGCATTGGAGGAAGGAAGGCAAAGGAAGGACAAGAAAGAAAAAGGGAAGCAAATATCAATCAAGGACAAGCTAGATCAAGTAGCTACAATGATTAATTACAGGTATCGAGTTGCATGTATGGTTTCCATGCTAGTTTTAGCATGCATGGTATATGCATGTGTGTATTTGGTTATCTTGTTGTCATTGGCATGGGTTTTCCTAGGAGTGATAGTGGTTTTCAACCTTTATTTTCCATTCCCAGATAACCATGGTGTGATGGGGTTTCTCTTACTTGGTTGAGAAATATTGCTGGATGTCGAAACTGAGTGGGGTGGTCTCAGAAAAAATCACAAGGCCTAGGAATCCCTAGACTAGTAAAGGTGGGATTATGGTAAAGCCTGGTTGTGTATACCCTCGTTGGGCCTAGGAATCCTCTACTGGAAAATGGTGGGATATATGGTAAATCTTAGAGGGCGAAATAAATAAATTCATCACGCATTAGGTAGATATATCTGGAGGCATCCATGCTTGTATAGGCCTTGTGATCCCTGGACCGATGTATGGTGGGTTTGCAACAAAGCCTAGTAGTGTATGTTTCTTGTTTGGGGCTAAGAATCCCTAGTTATATTGGTGTTTGCTTCGGGCCTAGAAATACCTGACAAGTTTGGTGGGATATGCAGTAAAGCCTGAGAAGCATGGTCAATTTTTTTGTGAGTCCCACATTCATGCTTGGAATATGGCATGGGGGTGATTGGATGAAAGAAATATTTGGTTCAGCCCTATATATGGTCGGGTTGTACATGGAAGTCCCTGACTTGGTTGGTGAGTAAATGTGCGTGTTATTATGTGCTTTTAATGGTTGTTGTATCATTGTTATTTTGTTGGTTATATGCATGGTTTTATGATAGACTTAAGTTATGGTTCTCATCATGTTTTGATTAGTAAATGTATGAATAATGAATTCATGACCTAATAGATGATAATGCATCTATTATATGAGAGAATCATACCGTGTTGACGATCTTCAGATAAGTATGAGATCCCTATGTTCATATTTGTTGTTATGGCCTATAGATTGCATGTTCATGATGTGTTTGACATAATGCCCTTCATGGCTAGGCCTTGTTAGGTAATTTTATTGTCTAAGTTTTGTATGAATAATTTTTTTGTGTGACATTTATCATCTCTGAGAGTTTCATCAAGTTCTAGGCAGAGGCATGAGTCCTAACCCGAAAAAGTGGCTTAAATATCGCAGTCACAAGAACAAAAGTTTCTGAAAAAGACTACAGTCGCATGGATTCCCTTGTTATGGGAGCGACTAGAGGGTTACAATCGCATGGAGGGCTTGTCATGGGAGCAACTGGGGGTCTAGCTCAGTCAAAAAGTAGGTTAACTCAGGAGTTGGGAACCTAGAGTGGTTGGTTAGCCCCTAAGGGTCCTATAGCTCCTGAGGAATGTCAGTTTGGTTTTGGTTTGTTAATTCCACTTCTTTAATTGTACTTGGGGAGTTGAATCATATCATAGTAACTCTTCGTCACATGTTTACCCCAGTGGACCGGTTAGCTTGGGTAAAAGTGGGAGGAGGGTGTTACAAAGTGGTATTAGAGCAAAGTTCAACTCTTAGACTAGATGGGGCAGAATGTATTTTTCATCCATGCATGTTAGTTTTCTATGTGATTGTTATGGATGCATTGTGATAGTCATTGTTTCATTTTGTGTCATCATAATGTTGTTGGCATGTTATGATGTTAATGTGTTCACTGAGATAGAGCATGAGATTCAGGTCATCAGAGCGAGGTTGCAACACTAGACCTTGGGGTAAGAACAGATTGTCATACATGTTTGTATGTTGGGAATGTAGGTATGATGGTTAATGGTTGTTATATGCATGTTTTTTATTCTATTTTTGTTGTGGTTACATGTGTGATAGATGTTATTTGATCAGTGCAGTCATATGCACATGTGCCAAATAGTCATGAATGATAGTAACTTGTTGTTATATGCATTGTGATCATATGCATGATGATTATGATCATTAAATTTAATATCTTGATGTTATACACATTTTTCTAATTTGGATTGGCTTGTGTAGATGGTTATGATTATGGTATTCAAGTATGAGTCGATATTTATGATATTGTGTCATACTAATATGGTATAACTCATGCAGATGTGATAGTCTCCCCTTAGATACATTCAAGTATGGGTTTTATTATGTCATATATTTGGTTTATTGTTAGAAAATAATATATTACAGAGCAATGTAACACATAAAATATGTGGAAAACACAAACACACAAAACACATAAAACTAGAGAGACACAAATATACGTGGATCACCCAGTTTTGGCTACATCCACCCCAAACAACCAATCCTTCCTTTCTATTATATAGCAAAATGAAGAGACACAACCTACATTAGATTGTTGTAATATCCTCTATTCTCTCTCACAGTCTCCCTATCTGTTTCTCGCTCTGAGAATACACATACAATACACAGACGCAAGACAATACCCTCATACAAAACGAGGGGTTTCCTTCTAGGGAAAAAAACCCTACATCAAACATAACTTCTACTGTCAGATCATCTTCCTAACAACCCTGTTGAAATCAGATTTTTCTTCAGATATGGAACGTGCCTTACCTCATTTAATAGCCATTGGTTTCCATTATGTTTTTTTCCAAGAAATTTACCCATTCCAACAATTTTATGGGGTTTATCATCACCCAAACAAACTTGTCCAAAATATCCTTGAACATAGTCATGAAAATATTTCTTATCAGGTGAGGCATGGAATGAGGCCCCTGAATATACCACCCAGGAATCAGTAACATTTTCAAAAGAAAGAATAAAAGCATCTTGTAACACATCACCTGTCACATTTTCTTCATGATTTTTCTCTTACTGTGCGTCTCCTTCTTTTCCCTTCTGAGATCTATAATCTTTCTTCAGGTGTCCTTTCTTTCCGCATTTCCAGCACACTATCCCCGATCTGGACTTGGATCTGCCTTTCCTTGATTTACTACGATATCTTGAGCTCTTTCCTCTTTCCATTTTTCTTCCCCTAGACTCTGTACTCAAAGCATTACCCGATGTCTCCCTGGAGCTTTTCCGTCGTATTTCCCTGCTAAGGATAACACCGACAACATCATCAAACTTTAAAGTACTAGATCCAGAGACAAAGTTACTAATGGCCATAACTAAACCATTCCAGCTTTCTGGCAATGAGCACATAAATAAAAGAGCCCTAACTTCATCATCAAAGTTTACCCCTATAGAACTTAACTAACTGGTAACTGTATTAAAATCATTTAAATGGTCTGCAACAGATCCACCTTCCGAAATCTTGATATTAAATAAATGTTTCATAATAAATACCTTGTTTGAGGCTGAGGGTTTTTCATATAGTTTCGTCAATGCCTTAATAAAACCCTCTGTTGTTGTTTCCTTCGAAATATTGAAAGCAAGCGATGCCGTGAGGCACAACCATACTATTCCAAGTGCCTTTCTATCGAGAATCTCCCATTCTGCGTCTGTCATAGTCGTCGGCTTATTTATTTTTCCACTCAATGGTAGGTACAGATATTTCTGATATAGATAATCTTCCATCTACATCTTCCACAGCGGGAAGTTTTGGCCGTTAAATTTCTCGACCCTAAACTTACCATCTTCCACCATTTCTCCCACTCGAACCAGGAACCCTTCTTTCTTGCAAGTTTATCAGCCAAACAAACCTTCGTATCTGATACCAGTTGTTAATACATTATATATTATAGAGAAATGTAACACATAAAATATGCAGAAAACACAAACACAAAAAACACATAAAACCAGAGAGACTACGTCCACCCAGTTTGGGCTATGCCCACCCCGAACAACCAATCCTTCCTTTCTATTTTCCAGCAAAATGAAGAGACACAACCTACATCAGATCCGTTGTAATATCCTTTGTTCTCTCTCATAGTCTCCCTATCTATTTCTTGCTCTGATAATACACATACAATACACAGCCACAATACAATACCCTCATATAAAATGAGGGGTTTCCTTCTAGGGAAAAAACCCTACATCAAACATAACTTCTACCATCAGATCATCTGCCTAATGAACGTCCCAAATTGACTAGAAATTACTATACTTTTACAAGGCAATTTTACATCTGTTTTTAGCTTTAGGGGTGCTACCCCTGAAATCCCTTGCCAGGGGGGGGGCTCCATAAAGTCGCAGCCTCCCCCCTGGACCCCCCAGGCAGCGTACAATTACGGGTGGTGTTGTCGCCCCGTCAAGAACAGGGGTCCAATGTTGTGATACAAAAGAAAGAAAATAATCAGGCTCCACACCCAACATTTATCAACATGGTATGTTTTAAGGTTGTTTGAATGTTTGACTAATTGCATGATATGAGTTTGTGTCTATAATGTTGCATGAAGAAATGATCTTGTTTTAAGATGATCATGCTAACATAATATGTGTTGAGACAACTGATATGTACTTGAGTGTAAGTAGGTGATAATTATAGCATTATGTCTTATGACTATTAGTTGATTATGACATGGTTGTTATTATTGGTAAAGTTTGATTTTAGATTAATAAATACAATGTCTTGATATTTGGAACATGTGACTTACATGTGTGAACAGTTGCAGGGAAACATGCTTGGTATTATCATGACAATGTAATAGTTGATTTTTTTTATATAACTAACATCTAGGTGATGTGATAGTATATAATAAGACTCAATTTGAAGCAAGGTAAAAGTTAAAAGAAAGGAATTGGATGAGAATTCTTTTGACTATTTTTGGATACCATAATTCCAAAAAAATGAGTGCTTTGCATGAATACAAGAAGTATTCTTAACCTTGATTTCATCTAACATAATGTGGATATGTGTTATATTCATGAACATATATTTGACAGGTATAACAGTGGGTTTTCAGTTTTGGATGGATTCATCAAGGAATTTGAATCCCTTGAGAGATGATATATATACGCGTTCAGTTATAGGGAAGTGTGCCCGATATAGTAAAGTAAGGTAACTTGTATATTATGTTTATTTATGTACTAAAAATTATGTTTTTGTGGCGATATGATGCAAGAGATTGCATGGTAAAAGATATTGCCATGAAATCTTGAAGAAGGCTTGGGTTGGGCTTTCCTTGGAAACCATGGGGATTGTGTCATGGTGTTTGTCTTGTGCTTTTGGTATTTTTTGATTTATTGTGTGATCTAAAAATGGGTTGGATAACTTGTAATGCTTTTCAAGAGCCTCCCACTCAGTTAAACAAATCAAATATCTATCTTATACTTGACTTTTTGTGAAATTTGTACTTGAAATAGGTGTATTATTTTTAACTATTTAAGTTTCTTAAGTCCATTTTTTTTTTGCTGAAATTAAACATGTGAAACAAAAATACAATGCAGCAAATAAACATCCACACATAACAACAAATTTAATCTAGGAGTTCACTCGAATATCGTGGGCTACGTCTCCTTGAGCTCTTGTCATCTTGACTTGGCTCTTTGGGATTATGGAAAATTTCTTTTATAATTTCCACACTCAAATCCAATGGTTAATTAAATGAACCAATTGGCTTAGAATACCATCTATATCCCTTTCATGGCTGTCATCACTCTGTAAACAGATCTAGGCTTCCTTAGACTTGATTCCTTCTGTCGGTGCTCTTGAGCTACACTGAGCTTCTTTATGGCACTAAATCCTTTATAATTATTTCACTATCCCTGAAACCTCACCTAATATCTCCATCACACATCAGACACAAAAAATAGACTGATATTTTTCTCAAAATGACCACTGCATCCCCAATCTAGGCCTCCCTCCACAGTTTTCCCTCGGCTTCCCAAAAATTCCCTGTAGGTTCTTGACCTTCAAAAGTCTTTAGATGACTTTGAAAATCCCTTAAATGGATCCATAATGTCGAAAATAGTCAGAATAGACTATTGGTTCATTGAAATTGGCCTCCCACTGCTCCGGTTTCACCTCCAAACACCTGGTGGCACCCATTGGCACTAGGGTCAAAGAAAACTTATATGTGGGTTGTTAGGTCCCTATATCACTAGTATAGTCCCTTATTATTGTTAGTGTAAACCCCTTATTGTTATTATTGTACCCTTGTAACCCCCATTTTGTTATTATTGTGCCCTTAAATTATTATTGTTAGGTCGGCTAGGATTAAAATGTGGCCCACTAGGATTACATTATGGCCCCATGGACTCCTATATATAGAAAGGAGATTTTATAAATTGTATCATCCAAGAATTGTTAATTCATGTAATGTATTGGCAGTTTCCCCCTCGAAGTGGCTTATTTCTAAGGCGTTGATATCTCTTTTATTCTCTTTTTGGAGCTGGTTTCCCAACATTTGGTATCAGAGGTTTGGATTCTAGGGTTTCGTTGCTCCAAACAGGTCATCGTGGCATTTTCACTATAATTTTTTTCTACGAAGTTTCAGAAGCTGAAATTTTTAGGGTGCGAAGCTGAAATCCTGAGGAATATTTTCTAAAAATTTCAGAGCTTGGTTCGCAATATTTTTGGAGATATGATCTGTGGAAGTTAGGTCTTTTTTCAGGCTCCTAAACAGGTCATCGTGGCATTTGCGCTATAATTTTTTTTCTAATGAGGTTCAAAATCTGAAATTTTTATGGTGTGAAGATGAAATCCTAAGAAAAATCGTCAAAAAATTTCAGATCTTGGTTCGCTATATTGTTGGAGATATGATCTGTGGAAGGTAGTGTTTTTTTAGGCTCCCTAATTTCATCTCAAATAGGTGATCGTAGGAAAATTTCAATAACTCTCTCTCTGAGCATCCGATTGGAGTGCTGTAAAAAGTGGTCACAATTACATGGACTTTAGTTTCTTGGCTATCAATTTCAGAGGCGAAGAACGAAACAATGACACGTGGCAAGTCATACAAGTTCGCTATACTGAACCAGTCCATAATTAGGTCATTGTGGGAGATTGGAAATAACTTTGTCTTGGAGAATCCAAATCAAGTCATACCATTGGAATTCAAAAGAGAATTCAAAGGGCTACTTCAGTGCTGAATTTAAGATATTGAAGAGCCGTAATCACAAAGATAATACAATTTAAATATCGAGCTCTTGAAAAGCAAGTAAAAGGTGTGTATTTTTTTTCCGAATTGCATAAGTCCTGTTTGAAGAATCAAGTTGAATTGATTGCAAGGGCATATTGTAGAATAGATATCAGTATTGGATTATAAAATGGCCCCTAAAAATAATTCAACACCCATTAAGCCTTTGTAAAGCTCTACTATGACTCATGAAGACGAAGAATGGCAACATGACATATCAAAATTACAAGAGCAAGTGCAACAAATTTCGCTCTCGCAAAGAGCAACAAAAAATGACATCGAAGTTTTGAAGAAAGGTGTGGAAACTAAGATGGATGGCATGGAATCTAAGATGGATGGCATGGAAGCTAAGATCGATGAGAAAATGGAAAACATGGAAAATTTTTCTAAACGGACATGGGAGGTTTAATGAAAGTTGATACAAGAAATGTTTCCTAATGGTGAAAATATAGTAGAAGAACCTCATGATGAGAACAAAATAAATGTTAATCGTGATTTCATAAACTCTAATGTTGGCGGGAAGAACCACCAAATTCCAAAAATGGATATGAGGAAGTTTGATGGAAAGGATCCTGTAACATGGATACTACAAATGGAGCAATATTTTGATCTCCATAATGTGCAAAACACACAAAAGGTACGCATTGCAACTTTACATTTAGAACAAAATACATTTGTATGGTATCGATGGCTGTGCTCCCGTAAAAAAATTGTCACTTGGTCAATTTTACGGAGGAAATGATAGCACATTATGAGGATACAAAGAGAAACACCTTCTTTAGCCAATTGATAAATCTCAAACAAAAGGGTTTAGTGGGGCAGCACATTGAGGACTTCCAAAAATTGAATATAAGGGTAACTGATATTCCAGAGGAACACAGGATTGATCTCTTCATAGGTACTCTAAGGATAACATCCAACATGAAGTTCATGTTTTGGAACCTGATTCATTGGAGAAGGCATTCAGGTTGGCAAGAAAAGTTGAATGTAAAATTATGGCGACAAGGAAGCCTACCACTCAATTCTATAAAGAAGGAAGTGTTGCTACGCCTAGGTTTCCACAACCTACAAGGTTGACACCACAACAATTGGAAGAAAAAAGAGCAAAAGGGCTTTGCTACAGTTGTGATAGCAAATACACTAAAGGTCATAAGTGTGCTGAAAAGAAATTATTTTACATAGATTGTGAAGAAGAAGAAGAAAATGAAGAAGAAGAGGATATACACCAGGAACCAACCCTAGAAGAGGAAGAAATGAATCCGACCATATTCATTGTAAGGTAGCCAAGGAATTAAATTGTTTCCTATACCCAGCACTAGAATGTCAAGTGATGGTTGCAAATGGAGG